>OX395140.1:50855714-50880714 GCA_947686815.1 Podarcis lilfordi | reverse complement strand
CTGTGTCATTCAAACCGATCACCTGTCAATCATTCTGGGATTGAACCCGGGTTGCCCTCTCCTGTCCATCATTCTGTCATTCCAATGGATAACCTGTCATTCAAACGGATAACCTGGCCATCAAATCCAGAACCCGTCAATCATTCCGGGTTCAAATCGACAACCCCGGTCGCCTGTCCATCAAACCCGGGTTGCGCCGGGAACCGTAGCGCGGCGCCAATCACCCTGGGACCAGACCTGTCAATCATTGCCCCACCCCTCCCAATCAACCCCACAACCCCAGTGGCCTGTCAATCAAACCCCGGTTGCCTGTCCATCAAACCCCGGTTGCCTGTCCATCAAACCCTGGTTGCGCCGGGAACCGTAGCGCGGCGTCAATCACCCTGGGACCAGACCCGTCAATCATCGCCCCACCCCTCTCAATCAACCCCACAACCCCAGTCGCCTGTCAATCAAACCCCGGTTGCCTGTCCATCAAACCCGGGTTGCGCCGGGAACCGTAGCGCGGCGCCAATCACCCTGGGACCAGACCTGTCAATCATTCCCCACCCCTCTCAATCAACCCCACAACCCCAGTGGCCTGTCAATCAAACCCCGGTTGCCTGTCCATCAAACCCTGGTTGCACCGGGAACCGTAGCGCGGCGTCAATCACCCTGGGACCAGACCCGTCAATCATCGCCCCACCCTCCCAATCAACCCCACAACCCCAGTCGCCTGTCAATCAAACCCCGGTTGCCTGTCCATCAAACCCTGGTTGCGCCGGGAACCGTAGCGCGGCGCCAATCACCCTGGGACCAGACCTGTCAATCATTCCCCACCCCTCTCAATCAACCCCACAACCCCAGTGGCCTGTCAATCAAACCCTGGTTGCCTGTCCATCAAACCCCGGTGGCCTGCCAATCAAACCCGGGAACCGTAGCGCCGCTTTCTTTTCCAGCCGCACCCCGGAAGGCGGGGCCTACCTGAGCGCCAGCGAGTTGCACCCGGGTCCCAGGTAAGCCCCGCCCCTTCCTGTCCCGCCCCTCCCCCCGGACGCCTGGGTCCCTCCGCTCACCCCATACTACGTTTCCCAGGAGCTACCAGAAGATGGGCGTCTACCAAGCCGCCGTCGCCGCGGAAACGGAGAGCAAGTCAGTCAAAGGCAGGGGCGGGGAAAGGGGCGGGGAAAGGGGCGGGCCCTCCCCTGTCCATCAAACCGGATCCCCATCAATCAATCCAACCAGGGAACCTTTTCTCGTTTTTAGGAACCTTCCGGAAAGCGAATACATCACGGTCAACCCGGCGCCGGGTTTTTCCAGGTATTGTATTGATATTGATATTGATAGTATTTATATTTATATAGAATATATATACTTTATATTTATAGGATGATATATATTTATATTTATAGGATTATATATATTTATATTTATATATTATATAATTTATAGGATTATATATATTTATATTTATAGTATTATATATATTTATATTTATAGCATTTATATAGAATATATGTAATTTATATTTATAATATTATATATATTTATATTTATAGTATTTATATTTATATAGAATATATATATTTATATTTATAGTATTTATATATTATTTAATTTATATTTATAGTATTATATATATTTATATTTATATATTATATAATTTATAGTATTATATATATTTATATTTATAGTATTATATATATTTATATTTATAGCATTTATATATAATATATATAATTTATATTTATAATATTATATATATTTATATTTATAGTATTTATATTTATATAGAATATATATATTTATATTTATAGTATTTATATTTATATATTATTTAATTTATATTTATAGTATTATATATAATTATATTTATATATTATATAATTTATAGGATTATATATATTTATATTTATAGTATTATATATATTTATATTGATAGCATTTATATAGAATATATGTAATTTATATTTATAATATTATATATATTTATATTTATAGTATTTATATTTATATAGAATATATATATTTATATTTATAGTATTTATATTTATATATTATTTAATTTATATTTATAGTATTATATATATATTTATATTTATGGTATTTATATTTATATATAATATATATACTTTATATTTATAGGATTATATATATTTATATTTATAGTATTATATATATTTATATTTATAGTATTTATATTTATATAGAATATATATACTTTATATTTATAGTATTATATATATTTATATTTATAGTATTATATATATTTATATTTATATATTATATAATTTATAGTATTATATATATTTATATTTATAGTATTATATATATTTATATTTATAGCATTTATATAGAATATATATAATTTATATTTATAATATTATATATATTTATATTTATAGTATTTATATTTATATAGAATATATATATTTATATTTATAGTATTTATATTTATATATTATTTAATTTATATTTATAGTATTATATATATATTTATATTTATGGTATTTATATTTATATATAATATATATACTTTATATTTATAGGATTATATATATTTATATTTATAGTATTATATATATTTATATTTATAGTATTTATATTTATATAGAATATATATACTTTATATTTATAGGATTATATATATTTATATTTATAGTATTATATATATTTATATTTATATATTATATAATTTATAGTATATATATATATTTATATTTATAGTATTATATATATTTATATTTATAGCATTTATATAGAATATATATAATTTATATTTATAATATTATATATATTATATTTATAGTATTTATATTTATATAGAATATATATATTTATATTTATAGTATTTATATTTATATATTATTTAATTTATATTTATAGTATTATATATATATATATATTTATATATTATTTATATTTATATTATTATATATATTTATATTTATAATATATACATATATTTATATTTATAGCATTTATATAGAATATATATAATTTATATTTATAATATTATATATATTTATATTTATAGTATTTATATTTATATAGATATATATATATTTATATTTATAGTATTTATATTTATATATTATTTAATTTATATTTATAGGATTATATATATTTATATTTATGGTATTTATATTTATATAGAATATATATACTTTATATTTATAGGATTATATATATTTATATTTATAGTATTATATATATTTATATTTATAGTATTTATATTTATATAGAATATATATACTTTATATTGATAGGATGATATATATTTATATTTATAGTATTATATATATTTATATTTATATATTATATAATTTATAGTATTATATATATTTATATTTATAGTATTATATATATTTATATTTATAGCATTTATATAGATATATATATAATTTATATTTATAATATTATATATATTTATATTTATAGTATTTATATTTATATAGATATATATATATTTATATTTATAGTATTTATATTTATATATTATTTAATTTATATTTATAGTATTATATATATTTATATTTATGGTATTTATATTTATATATAATATATATACTTTATATTTATAGGATTATATATATTTATATTTATAGTATTATATATATTTATATTTATAGTATTTATATTTATATAGAATATATATACTTTATATTTATAGGATTATATATATTTATATTTATAGTATTATATATATTTATATTTATATATTATATAATTTATAGTATTATATATATTTATATTTATAATATTATATATATTTATATTTATAGCATTTATATAGAATATATATAATTTATATTTATAATATTATATATATTTATATTTATAGTATTTATATTTATATAGAATATATATATTTATATTTATAGTATTTATATTTATATATTATTTAATTTATATTTATAGTATTATATATATTTATATTTATGGTATTTATATTTATATATAATATATATAATTTATATTTATAGTATTATATATATTTATATTTATAGTATTTATGTTTATATATAATATATATAATTTATATTTATATTTATAGTATTTATATTTCCCATTCTCTTTTATTATACACATACATATATATTATATATATATATATATATATATATATATATATATATATATATATATATATATATAATATTTATATTTATATTATTTATATTCCTTTAGATAGATACACAGATATCTATTTTTCCATCCTCTTTCCAGATGGGGTTTGTATTGATATTGATATTTATAGTATTTATATTTATAGTATTTATATTTATATATTATAGAATTTATATTTATAGTATATATATATATTTATATTTATAGTATTTATATATAATATATATAATTTATATTTATAGTATTATATATATTTATATTTAAAGTATTTATTATATATTATATAATTTATATTTATAGTATTATATATATTTATATTTATAGTATTTATATTTATATATATATATATATAATTTATATTTATAGTATTATATATATTTATATTTAAAGTATTTATTATATATTATATAATTTATATTTATAGTATTATATATATTTATATTTATAGTATTTATATTTATATATAATATATATAATTTATATTTTTAGTATTATATATATTTATATTTATAGTATTTATATTTATATATTATATAATTTATATTTATAGTATTATATATATTTATATTTATAGTATTTATATTTATATATAATATATATAATTTATATTTTTAGTATTATATATATTTATATTTATGGTATTTATATTTATATAGATATTAATTTATATTTATATATAATTATATATATTTATATTTATATATATATTTATATTTATATAGATATATAATTATATATATTTATACTATTATATATATTTATATTTATAGTATTTATATTTATATATAATATATATAATTTATATTTATATTTATATTTATAGTATTTATATTTCCCATTCTCTTTTATTATACACATACATATATATTTATATTATTTATATTTATATTTATATATATATATTTATAATATTTATATTTATATTATTTATATTCCTTTAGATAGATACACAGATAGCTGTTTTTTCCATCCTCTTTTATTATACACACATACATATATATTTATATTATATATATATATATATATATATATATATATATATATATATATATAAATAAAATTTATATTTATATTTTCATATTTTTTTATATGTATAGTAGATATATTTATAGTATCTATTTTTTCCATCCTCTTTTCTTATCGACACACATATATATTTATATTAATATTTATTAATATTATTAATTTTCTCCTTCCAGCCCCGTTCTGCCCAAGACGTATTCCGGCGCCGGCGGAATTTCCAGGTATATTATATATAATATTTTAATATTTATTTATTATCTATCAATAATGTATATATGATTATAATATATATATATTATTTGCATATAAGAATAATAAATCATGATGATTTATAACAATATAAAAATATGATTTAATAAGAATATCATCTAACGTTATAGCTTGTTTTGATTTCATAATAATTATAATAATCTAATTTATTAATATTCTTATTTCATTATTATTATTATTATTTTCTCCTTCCAGCCCCGTTCCGCCCAAGACGTATTCCGGCGCCGGCGGAATTTCCAGGTATATTATATATATATTATTTGTAGATAATGATCATAAATCATGATGATTTATAATGTATAAAAATATAATTTAATAAGAATAGAATAGAATAGAATCATTTGTTTTGATTTAATAATAATAATAATAATCTGATTTATTAATATTCGTATTACATTATTATTAATATTATTATTATTATATTATTACTATTATTTTCTCCTTCCAGCCCTGTTCCGCCCAAGACGTATTCCGGCGCCAGGGAATCTCCAGGTAATATTTTGGTTTCATCATATATTATATTTGCATATATATTTCATTTCATTATAATTTGATTTATAAATTTAATTCAAAATTATTATATTTCAAATTTGATATTTTTATTTTTTTATTTTTAATATTTTTTTATTTTAATTTTTAATTATTTAATATTCTATATTTTAAATTTAAATTGAATAACAATAGAATATTAAATGAAAAGAAGATAAGAATACGATATTCAAAGAATAGAATAATAGAACTGAATGAATCCATTTCATTATAATTTGATTTATAAATTTAATTTAAAATTATTATATTTAAAATTCGATATTTTAATTTTTTATTTATTTTAATTATTAATTATTTAATATTCTATATTTTAAATTGAACTTGAATAACAATAGAATATTGAATGATAATAATGAAAAGAAGATAAGAATACCATATTCAAAGAATAGAATAATAGAATTGAATGAAGCTATTTCATTATAATTTCATTTATAAATTTAATTTAAAATTATTATATTTAAAATTTGATATTTTTATTTTTTACTTATTTTTAATAACAATAGAATATTAAATTATAATAATGAAAAGAAGATAAGAATACAATATTCAAAGAATGGAATAATAGGGTTGAGTGAATCTATTTCATTATAATTTCATTTATAAATTTAATTTAAAATAATTATTATAAATATTTATTATTATTCTTATTATAATACATAATATTATGATAATAATAATGATAATGATAATAATAATAATAATAATAATAATAATATATTTATAATATTGTAATATAATAATAATAATAATAATAATAATAATATATTTATAATATTGTAATATTGTATTTGTAATATTGTAATAATCGTAATTTTCTCCTTCCAGCCCCGTTCCGCCCAAAATTTATTCCGCCGCCGGCGCCGAAATTTTGTCGCCGGGCAAAAACGAGGAGGAAATCTACGGAAGCCCGGAAGGGACCAAGCCGGAGAAATCGTACGTGGGGGCAGGAAGTCCCGCCCCGGAAGTCCCGCCCACAAAAGGATGGGGAGGAAGGGGATTGGGCGGAGGGGGAGAGGAGTGGGATGGATGACCCCGGGGGACCTTGGTAGTGATGTGGTTGTCCTTCCTTCCTTCCTTCCTTCCTTCCTTCCTTCCTTCCTTCCCTCCCTTCCTTCCTTCCTTCCCTCCCTCCTTCCTTCCTTCCTTCCTTCCTTCCTTCCTTCCTTCCCTCCTTCCTTCCTTCCCTCCCTCCTTCCTTCCTTCCTTCCTTCCTTCCTTCCTTCCTTCCTCCTTCCTTCCTTCCTTCCTTCCTTCCCTCCTTCCCTCCTTCCTTCCTCCCTCCTTCCTTCCTTCTTTCCTTCCTTCCTTCCTTCCCTCCTTCCTTCCTTCCTTCCTTCCTTCCTTCCTTCCCTCCTTCCTTCCTTCCTTCCTTCCCTCCATTCCTTCCTTCCTTCCTTTCTTCCCTTCCTCCTTTCTTCCCTTCCTTCCTCCCATCCTTTCTTCCATCTCTCTCTCTCTCCCTCCCTCTCTCTCTCTCTCTCCTTCCTTCCTTCCTTCTGCCTTCCTTCCTTCCTTCCTTCCTTCCTTCCTTCTTTCCTTCCCTCCCTCCTTTCCTTCCTTCCTTTACCCACCTTTCCTCCCTCCTTTCCTTCTTCCCTTCCTTCCTTCCCTCTCTCCCTCCCTCCTCCTTCTTTCCTTTCTTTCCTCCTTCCTTAATTCTTTCTTGCTTTCATTAATTAATTTCCTCTTTCCTTCATCCTTCCCTCCCACCCCTTCCCTCCCTCCCTTCCTTCCTTCCTTCCTTCCTTCCTTCCTTCCTTCCTTCCCTTCCTTCCTCCCATCCTTTCTTCCATCTCTCTCTCTCTCTCTCTTTCCTTCCTTCCTTCTGCCTTCCTTCTCTCCCTCCTTCCTTCTTTCCTTCCTTCCTTTACCCTCCTTTCCTCCCTCCTCCTTCTTTCCTTCCTTTCCTCCTTCCTTAATTCTTTCTTGCTTTCATTAATTAATTCCCTCTTTCCTTCATCCTTCCCTCCCACCCCTTCCCTTCCTCCTTTCCTCCTTCCCTTCCTTCCTCCCATCCTTTCTTCCATCTCTCTCTCTCTCTCTCCCTCTCCCTCTCTCTCTCTCTCTCCTTCCTTCCTTCCTTCTGCCTTCCTTCCTTTCCTTCCTCTTTCCTTCCTTCCTTCTTTCTTCTCCCTCCTTTCTTTCCTCCCTTCCCTCCTTCCTTTCCTTCCTTCTTTCTTTCTTTCCTCCTTCCTTCCTTCCCTCCTTCGTCCATCACTCCTTCTTTCCTTCCTTCTCCCTCTTTCCCCCTTCCTTTCTTCCTCCTTCCTCCCTTCTTTCTTCCCCCTTCCTTCCTTCCGTCCTTCCTTCCTTCTTCCCTTTCTTCCTTTCTTCCTTCCTTCCTTCCTTCCTTAATTCCATCCTTCCTTCCCTCCATCTCTCCTTCCTTCCTTTCTTCTTTCCTTCCTTCCTTAATTCCTTACTTTCCTCCTTCCTTCCTTCCTTCCTTCCTTCCTTCCTTCCTTCCTTCCTTCTTCCCTTCGTTCCTTCCTCCTTTCCTTCCTTCCCTCCTTCCCGTTCTCCCTCCGTCTCTCCTTCTTTCCTTCTCCCTCCTTTCCTTCCTTCCTTCCTCCTCCTTTCCCTCCCTCTTTCTTTCTTTCTTTCTTTCTTTCTTTCTTTCTTTCTTTCTTTCTTTCTTTGTCTTCCTTCCCGCTCTCCCTCCGTCTCTCCATCTTCCCTTCCTTCCTTCCTTCCTTCCTTCTCTTTCAGTCCCTCTTTCTTTCTTTCTTTCTTTCTTTCTTTCTTTCTTTCTTTGTCTTCCTTCCCTCTCTTCCTTCTTTCTCTCCATCTTCCCTTCCTTCCTTTTCCTTCCTTCCTTCCTTCCCTCCTTCCTTTATTCTTTCTTGCTTTCCTTAATTAATTCCCTTCTTCTTTCCTTATTTCCTTCCTTCTTTCCTTCTCCCTTCTCCCCTTCCTTCCTTCTTCCTCTTTCCCCCTTCTTTTCTCCCTCCCTCCCTCCCTCCTTCCTTCCTTCCTTCCGTCCCTCCTTCCTCCATCTCTCCTTCTTCCCTTCCTTCGTCCCCCCACCTTTCTTACCCTCTGCTTTCTTCCTTCCCTCCTTCCCCCTTCTTTCATCTTATTTCCCTCCCTCCATCCTTCCCTTCCTCCCTTCTTCCCTTCCCTGCAATCTTCCTTCTTCCCTTCCTTCCTTCCTTCCTTCCTCCTTTCCTTCCTTCCCCCCTTCCCGTTCTCCCTCCGTCTCTCCTTCTTTCCTTCTCCCTCCTTTCTTTGCTTCCTTCCTTTCCTTACATCCCTCCTTCCTCTCTCCCTCCGTCTCTCCATCTTCCTTTCCTTCCTTCCTTCCTTCCCTCCCTCCTTCCTTCCTTCTCTTTCCCTCCCTCCCTCTTTCTTTCTTTCTTTCTTTCTTTCTTTCTTTCTTTCTTTCTTTCTTTGTATTCCCTCCCTCTCTTCCTTCCTTCTCTCTCTCTGCCCTTCCTTCCTTCCTTTTCCTTCCTTCCTTTCCTTCATTCTCCCTCTTTCCCCCTTCCTTTCTCCCTCCTTCCACCTTTCTTTCTTCCCCCCTTCCATCCTTCCTTCCTTCCTTCCTTCTTCCCTTTCTTCCTTCCTTCCCTCCTTCCTCCATCTCTCCTTCCTTCCTTTCTTCTTTCCTTCCTTCCTTAATTCCTTCCTTCCTTCCTTCCCTCCCTCCTTCCTTCCTTCTCTTTCCCTCCCTCTTTCTTTCTTTCTTTCTTTCTTTCTTTCTTTCTTTCTTTCTTTCTTTCTTTGTCTTCCCTCCCTCTCTTCCTTCCTTCTCTCTCTCTTCCCTTCCTTCTCCCTCTTTCCCCCTTCCTTTCTCCCTCCTTCCTCCCTTCTTTCTTCCCCCCTTCCATCCTTCCTTCCTTCCTTTTTCTCTTTCTTCCTTCCTTCCCTCCTTCCTCCATCTCTCCTTCCTTCCTTTCTTCTTTCCTTCCTTCCTTAATTCCTTCCTTCCTTCCTTCCTTCCTTCTTCGCTTCGTTCCTTCCTCCTTTCCTTCCTTCCCTCCTTGCCATTCTCCCTCCGTCTCTCCTTCTTTCCTTCTCCCTCCTTTCCTTCCTTCCTTCCTTCTCTTTTCCTCCCTCTTTCTTTCTTTCTTTCTTTCTTTCTTTCTTTCTTTCGTTGTCTTCCTTCCCTCTCTTCCTTCCCTCTCTCCCTCTCTCTCCTCTCCTCCCTCCCTCCTTTCCTATCTTCCTTCCTTCATCCTTCCTTCTTCCTCTTTCCCCCTTCTTTTCTCCCTCCCTTCCTTCCTTTCCTTCCTTCTCCCTCTTTCCCCCTTCCTTTCTCCCTCCTTCCTCCCTTCTTTCTTCCCCCCTTCCTTCCTTCCTTCCTTCCGTCCTTCCTTCCTTCCTTCTTCCCTTCCTTCCTTCCCTCCTTCTTCCATCTCTCCTTCCTTCCTTTCTTCTTTCCTTCTTTCCTTCCTTAATTCCTTACTTTCCTCCTTCCTTCCTTCCTTCCTTCCTTCCTTCCTTCCTTCTTCCTTTCCTTCCTTCCCTCCTTCTCTTTCCCTCTTTCTTCTTTCTTTCTTTCTTTCTTTCTTTCTTTCTTTCTTTCTTTCTTTCTTTCTTTCTTTGTCTTCCTTCCCTCTCTTCCTTCCTTCTCTCTCTCTGCCCATCCCTCCTTTTCCTTCCTTCCTTCCTTCCTTCCTTCCTTCCTTCCTTCCTTCCTTCCCTCCTTCCTTAATTCTTTCTTGCTTTTCTTAATTAATTCCCTTCTTCTTTCCTTCCTTCTTTCCTTCTCCCTTCTCCCCTTCCTTCCTTCTTCCTCTTTCCCCCTTCTTTTCTCCTTCCTTCCTTCCTTCCTCCCCCCACCTTTCTTACCTTCTTTCTTCCTTCCCTCCTTCCCCCTTCTTTCATCTTATTTCCCTCCCTCCATCCTTCCCTTCCTCCCTTCTTCCCTTCCCTCCTTCCTTCCTTCTTCCCTTCCTTGCTTCCTCCTTTCCTTCCTTCCCTCCTTCCCGTTCTCCCTCCGTCTCTCCTTCTTTCCTTCTCCCTCCTTTCCTTCCTTCTCCCTCTTTCCCCCTTCCTTTCTCCCTCCTTCCTCCCTTCTTTCTTCCCCCCTTAATTCCTTCCTTCCTTCCTTCCTTCCTTCCTTCCTTCCTTCCTTCCTTCATCTCTCCTTCCTTCCTTTCTTCTTTCCTTCCTTCCTTCTCTCCATCTTCCCTTCCTTCCTTCCTTCCTTCCTTCCTTCCTTCCTTCTTCCTTTCCTTCCTTCCTTCCTTCCTTCCTTCCTTCCTTCCCTCCCTCCCTCCCTCCTTCCTTCCTTCCTTCCTTCCTTCCTTCCTTCCTTCCCTCCCTCCTTCCTTCCTTCCTTCCTTCCTTCCTTCCTTCCTTCCTTCCTTCCCTCCCTCCTTCCTTCCTTCCTTCCTTCCTTCCTTCCTTCCTTCCTTCCTTCTCTGTACCTCCCTCTTTCTTTCTTTCTTTCTTTCTTTCTTTCTTTCTTTCTTTCTTTGTCTTCCTTCCCTCTCTTCCTTCCTTCTCTCTCTCTTCCCTTCCTTCCTTTTCCTTCCTTCCTTCCTTCCTTCCTTCCTTCCTTCTTCCTTTCCTTCCTTCCTTCCTTCCTTCCTTCCTTCCTCCCTCCCTCCCTCCTCCTTCCTTCCTTCCTTCCTTCCTTCCTTCCTTCCTTCCCTCCCTCCTTCCTTCCTTCCTTCCTTCCTTCCTTCCTTCCTTCCTTCCCTCCCTCCTTCCTTCCTTCCTTCCTTCCTTCCTTCCTTCCTTCCTTCCTTCTCTGTACCTCCCTCTTTCTTTCTTTCTTTCTTTCTTTCTTTCTTTCTTTGTCTTCCTTCCCTCTCTTCCTTCCTTCTCTCTCTCTTCCCTTCCTTCCTTTTCCTTCCTTCCTTCCTTCCTTCCTTCCTTCCTTCCTTCCTTCCTTTCCTCCTTCCTTAATTCTTTCTTGCTTTCCTTAATTAATTCCCTTCTTCTTTCCTTCCTTCTTTCCTTCTCCCTTCTCCCCTTCCTTCCTTCTTCCTCTTTCCCCCTTCTTTTCTCCCTCCCTCCTTCCCTCCTCCCTCCCTCCCTCCCTTCCTTCCTTCCTTTCCTTCCTTCTCCCTCTTTCCCCCTTCCTTTCCCCCTCCTTCCTCCCTTCTTCCCTTCCTTCCTTCCTTCCTTCCTTCCCTCCTTCCTCCATCTCTTCCTCCTTCCTTTCTTCTTTCCTTCATTCCTTAATTCCTTACTTTCTTCCTTCCTTCCTTCCTTCCTTCCTTCCTTCCTTCCTTCTTCCTTTCCTTCCTTCCCTCCTTCCCTCTCTCCCTCCGTCTCTCCATCTTCCTTTCATTCCTTCCTTCCTTCCTTCCTTCCTTCCTTCCTTCTCTTTACCTCCCTCTTTCTTTCTTTCTTTCTTTCTTTCTTTCTTTCTTTGTCTTCCTTCCCTCTCTTCCTTCCTTCTCTCCATCTTCCCTTCCTTCCTTCCTTCCTTCCTTCCTTCCTTCTTCCTTTCCTTCCTTCCCTCCTTCCCTCTCTCCCTCCGTCTCTCCATCTTCCTTTCATTCCTTCCTTCCTTCCTTCCTTCCTTCTCTTTACCTCCCTCTTTCTTTCTTTCTTTCTTTGTTTCTTTGTCTTCCTTCCCTCTCTTCCTTCCTTCTCTCCATCTTCCCTTCCTTCCTTCCTTCCTTCCTTCCTTCCTTCCTTCCCTCCTTCCTCCATCTCTTCCTCCTTCCTTTCTTCTTTCCTTCATTCCTTCATTCCTTCCTTCCTTCCTTCCTTCCTTCCTTCCTTCTTCCTTTCCTTCCTTCCCTCCTTCCCTCTCTCCCTCCGTCTCTCCATCTTCCTTTCATTCCTTCCTTCCTTCCTTCCTTCTCTTTACCTCCCTCTTTCTTTCTTTCTTTCTTTCTTTCTTTCTTTGTCTTCCTTCCCTCTCTTCCTTCCTTCTCTCCATCTTCCCTTCCTTCCTTCCTTCCCTCCTTCCTTCCTTCCTTCCTTCCTTCCTTCCTTAGAGGCGAAGCTTCTCCGATCGCCGAGACGCCGCTTTCCGGGTAAGTGATTGACAGGGTCGTCTAGTCCCACCCCCTGAATGATTGACAGGGAAGGCGGAGCTAGGGTCCACTGAATGATTGACAGGGAAGGAATGATTGACAGGGAAGGCGGGGCCAGGGTCCTCTAGTCCCACCCTCTGAATGATTGACAGGGAAGGCGGAGCCAGGGTACACTGAATGATTGACAGGGAAGGAATGATTGACAGGGAAGGCGGGGCCAGGGTCCTCTAGTCCCACCCTCTGAATGATTGACAGGGAAGGCGGAGCCAGGGTCCACTGAATGATTGACAGGGAAGGAATGATTGACAGGGAAGGCGGAGCCAGGGTCCTCTAGTCCCACCCTCTGAATGATTGACAGGGAAGGCGGGTCAAATCCAGGATTGATTGACAGGGAAGGAACGATTGACAGGGAAGGCGGGTCCAGGGTCCACTGAATGATTGACAGGGAAGGAATGATTGACAGGGAAGGCGGGTCGAATCTCGGATTGATTGACAGGGAAGGAACGATTGACACGGAAAGCGGGTCCAGGGTACACTGAATGATTGACAGGGAAGGAATGATTGACAGGGAAGGCGGAGCCAGGGTCCTCTAGTCCCACCCTCTGAATGATTGACAGGGAAGGCGGGTCGAATCCCGGAATGATTGACAGGGAAGGAACGATTGACAGGGAAGGCGGGTCCAGGGTCCACTGAATGATTGACAGGGAAGGAATGATTGACAGTGAAGGCGGGGCCAGGGTCATCTAGTTCCAGAATGATTGACAGGGAAGGAAAGATGGACAGGCAGAGCCAGGGTCCGCTGGATGATTGACAGGCAAGGCGGAGCCAGGGTCCGCTGAATGATTGACAGGAAGGAATGATTTACAGGGAAGGAATGATTGACAGGCAAGGCGGAGCCAGGGTCCGCTGAATGATTGACAGGGAAGGAATGATTGACAGGGAAGGAATGATTGACAGGGAAGGAATGATTGACAGGGAAGGAATGATTGACAGGGAAGGCAGAGCCAGGGTCATCTAGTCCCACCCCCTGAATGATTGACAGGGAAGGCGGAGCCAGGGTGATCTAGTCCCACCCCCTGAATGATTGACAGGGAAGGCGGGTTGAATCCCGGAATGATTGACAGGGAAGGAATGATTGACAGGGAAGGCGGGGCCAGGCTCATCTGATCCCTCCCCCTGATGAATGATTGACAGGGAAGGCGGAGCCAGGGTCATCTAGTCCCTCCCCCTGAATGATTGACAGGGAAGGCGGAGCCAGGGTCCACTGAATGATTGACAGGGAAGGCGGGTTGAATCCCGGAATG
Source organism: Podarcis lilfordi (assembly GCA_947686815.1). Taxonomy (NCBI): domain Eukaryota; kingdom Metazoa; phylum Chordata; class Lepidosauria; order Squamata; family Lacertidae; genus Podarcis; species Podarcis lilfordi. The sequence goes on along the minus strand of OX395140.1, from coordinate 50,866,514 downwards.
ATTGACAGGGAAGGAATGATTGACAGGGAAGGAATGATTGAGAGGGAAGGCGGAGCCAGGGTCTAGTCCCACCCCCTGAATGATTGACAGGGAAGGCGGGTTGAATCCCGGAATGATTGACAGGGAAGGAATGATTGACAAGGAAGGAATGATTGAGAGGGAAGGCGGGGCCAGGGTTCGCTGAATGATTGACAGGGAAGGCGGGGCCAGGGTTCGCCGAATGATTGACGGGGAAGGCGGGGCCAGGGTCCTCTAGTCCCACCCACTGAATGATTGACAGCTTTCCCCTTGCGCCCATTTGACAGGCGGGAAAATCACATTTACGAAGAAGTGGAATGAGGAGACGGACGTATTTTTTCGGCGCTCCGAATAAAGCTTCACTTTGGGCAATTCATATTTGTCTCGTGTCTTGATTACGATAATAATAGTAATAATAGTAATAATAATAATAATAATAACAACAACAATAATAATAATAGTTGTGATAACGATGATGATGATGATTATATTTTATATTCTTTTATATTTTGCTTTTATATTTTGATTTTTCTTCTGGAAACCGTAATAATAATAATAATAATAGTAATAATAGTAATAATAGTAATAATAGTAATAATAGTAATAATAGTAATAATAATAATAATAATAATATAGAAATTCAAATAGTATAAAAATAACCCTTCCTTCCCTCCCTCCTCCTTCCTTCTTTCTCTGCCTCTCTGCTTTTCTTCCTTTATTCCTCCCTTCCCTGCTTCCTTCCTTCCTTCCCTTTCCTTCTTTTTCTCCTTCCCTCCTTCCTTCCCTCCTTTTTTCTTCCTTCCTTCCTTCCCTCTTTCCCCCTTCTTTCTTCCCTACCTCCTCCTTCCTTTTTCCCTTCCTTCTTTCTCTGCCTCTCTGCTTTTCTCCCTCCCTCCTTCCTTCCTTTTCTCCCTCCTTCCTACTTTCCTCCTTCCTTCCTTCCTTTTCTCCCACCTTCTTTCTTTCCTCCTTCCTCCCTCCCTTCCTTCCTTCCTGATCTCCCACTGTCTCTCCTTCTTTCCTTCCTTTTCCCTCTTTCCTCCATCCTTTCCTCCTTCCTTCCTTCCTTCTTTCTTTTGCTTTTGTTCCTTTATTCCTCCCTTCCCTGCTTCCTTCCTTCCTTCCTTCCCTTCCTTCCTTCTTTCTCCCTCCTTTCCTTCCTTCTTTTTCCTTCCTTCCTTCCTTCCTTCCTTCCTTCCTTCCTTCCTTCCTTCTCCCTCCTTTCCTTCCTCCTTTCCTTCCTTCCTTCCCTCTTTCCTTCCTTCCTTCCCTCCCTCCTCCTTCCTTTTTTCCTTCCTTCTTTCTCTGCCTCTCTGCTTTTCTCCCTCCCTCCTTCCTTCCTTTTCTCCCACCTTCCTTCTTTCCTCCTTCCTTCCTTCCTTTTCTCCACCTTCCTTCTTTCCTCCTTCCTCCCTCCCTTCCTTCCTTCCCGATCTCCCACCGTCTCTCCTTCTTTCCGTCCTTCTCCCTCTTTCCTCCATCCTTCCCTCCTTCTTTCTTTTGCTTTTCTTCCTTTATTCCTCCCTTCCCTGCTTCCTTCCCTCCCTTTCCTTCCTTCTTTTTCGCTCTCCCTCCCTTCCTACCTCCTTCCTTCCTTCTTTTTCCTTCCTTCTTTTTCCTTCCTTCCTTCCCTGCTTACTTCCTTCCTTCCTTCTTTCCTTCCTTCCTTCCTTCCCTCCTTCCTTCCAAATCTCCCACCATCTCTCCTTCTTTTCTCCCTTCTCCCTCTTTCCTCCATCCTTCCCTCCTTCCTTCCTTCTTTCTTTTGCTTTTCTTCCTTTATTCCTCCCTTCCCTGCTTCCTTCCCTCCCTTTCCTTCCTTCTTTTTCGCTCTCCCGCCCTCCCTCCTTCCTTCCTTCTTTTTCCTTCCTTCCTTCCCTGCTTCCTTCCTTCCTTCCTTCCTTCCTTCCTTTTCTCCCTCCTTCCTTCCTTCCTTCCTTCCTTTTTCTTCCTTCCCTCCTTCCTTCCGAATCTCCCACCGTCTCTCCTTCCTTCCTTCCTTCCTTCCTTCCTTCCTTCCTTCCTTCCTTCCTTCCTTTTCTCCATCCTTCCTTCTTTCCTCCTTCCTTTACTCCCTCCTTCCTTCCTTCTTTCCTCCTTCCTTCCTTCCCTCCTTCCTTCCTAATCTCCCACCGTCTCTCCTTCTTTCCTTCCTTCTCCCTCTGTCCTCTATCCTTCCCTCCTTCCTTCCTTCTTTCTTTTGCTTTTCTTCCTTTATTCCTCCCTCCCTTCCTTCCTTCCTTCCTTCCTTCCTTCCTTCCTTCTCTTTTCTTCCTTCCTTCCTTCCTTCCTTCCTTCCTTCCTTCCTTCCTTTTCTCCCTCCTTCCTTCTTTCCTCCTTCCTTCCTTCCTTCCTTCCTTCCTAATCTCCCACCGTCTCTCCTTCCTTCCTTTCTTCCTTCCTTCCTTTTCTCCCTCCTTCCTTCTTTCCTCCTTCCTTCCTTCCTTCCTAATCTCCCACCCTCTCTCCTTCCTTCCTTCCTTCCTTCCTTCCTTCCTTCCTTCTTTCCTCCTTCCTTTTCTCCCTCCCTCCCTCGTTCTTTCCTCCTTCCTTCCTTCCTAATCTCCCACCGTCTCTCCTTCTTACTTCCTTCTCCCTCTTTCCTCCATCCTTCCCTCCCTCCTTCCTTCCTGCCTTCCTTTCTTTTGCTTTTCTTCCTTTATTCCTCCCTTCCCTGTTTACTTCCTTCCTTCCCTTTCCTTCTTTTTCTCCTTCCCTCCATCCTTCCCTCCTTTTTTCTTCCTTCCTTCCTTCCCTCTTTCCCCCTTCTTTCTTCCCTCTTTCCTTCTTTCCCTCCCTCCTTCTTCCTTTTTTCCTTCCTTCTTTCTCTGCCTCTCTGCTTTTCTCCCTCCCTCCCTCCTTCCTTCCTTTTCTCTCTCCTTCCTTCCCTTTCCTTCCTTCCTTTTCTCCCACGTTCCTTCTTTCCTCCTTCCTTCCTTCCTTTTCTCCCTCCTTCCTTCCTTCCTTTTCTCCCACGTTCCTTCTTTCCTCCTTCCTTCCTTCTTTCTTTTGCTTTTCTTCCTTTATTCCTCCCTTCCCTGCTTCCTTCCTTCCTTCCTTCCTTCTTTCTTTTTCCTTCCTTCCTTCCTTCCTTCCTTCCTTCCTTCCTTTTCTCCCTCCTTCCTTCCTTCCTTCCTTCCCTCCTTCCTTCCTAATCTCCCACCGTCTCTCCTTCCTTCCTTCCTTCCTTCCTTCCTTCCTTCCTTTTCTCCCTCCTTCCTTCTTTCCTCCTTCCTTTCCTCCCTCCCTCCTTCCTTCTTTCCTCCTTCCTTCCTTCCCTCCTTCCTAATCTCCCACCGTCTCTCCTTCTTACTTCCTTCACCCTCTTCATCCTTCCCTCCCTCCTTCCTTCCTGCCTTCCTTTCTTTCGCTTTTCTTCCTTTATTCCTCCCTTCCCTGCTTACTTCCTTCCCTTTCCTTCTTTTTCTCCTTCCCTCCTTCCTTCCCTCCCTTTCCTTCTTTTTCTCCTTCCATCCTTCCCTCCTTCCTTCCCTCCTTTTTTTTTCTTCCTTCCTCCTTTCCTTCCTTCCTTCCTTCCCTCCCTCCTCCTTCCTTTTTTCCTTCCTTCTTTCTCTGCCTCTCTGCTTTTCTCCCTCCTTCCTTCTTTCCTCCTTCCTTTCCTCCCTCCCTCCTTCCTTCTTTCCTCCTTCCTTCCTTCCCTCCTTCCTAATCTCCCACCCTCTCTCCTTCTTACTTCCTTCTCCCTCTTCATCCTTCCCTCCCTCCTTCCTTCCTGCCTTCCTTTCTTTCGCTTTTCTTCCTTTATTCCTCCCTTCCCTGCTTACTTCCTTCCCTTTCCTTCTTTTTCTCCTTCCCTCCTTCCTTCCCTCCCTTTCCTTCTTTTTCTCCTTCCATCCTTCCCTCCTTCCTTCCCTCCTTTTTTTTCTTCCTTCCTCCTTTCCTTCCTTCCTTCCTTCCCTCCCTCCTCCTTCCTTTTTTCCTTCCTTCTTTCTCTGCCTCTCTGCTTTTCTCCCTCCCTCCTTCCCTTTCCTTCCTTCCTTTTCTCCCACCTTCCTTTTCTCCTCCTTCCTTCCTTCCTTCCTTCTTTTTCTCCCTCCTTCCTTCTTTCCTCCTTCCTTCCTTTTCTCCCTCCCTCCTTCCTCCCTCCCTTCCTTCCTTCCCGATCTCCCACCGTCTCTCCTTCTTTCCTTCCTTCTCCCTCTTTCCTCCATCTTTCCCTCCTTCCTTCCTTCTTTCTTTTGCTTTTCTTCCTTTATTCCTCCCTTCCCTGCCTCCTTCCTTCCCTTTCCTTCCTTCTTTTTCTCCTTCCTTCCTTCCTTCCTTCCTTCCTTCTTTTTTCTTCCTACATTCTTTTTTAGGCCTCAGTTTCCATGGCAACCAGGTGCGGCCTACCCTTTTTCCTTCACAAAGCGAAGCCTGAGCTCAATCAATGGTCCGTTTTAAAGCGGAAATAAAGGAAATAAAGCGTTAAAAATGGAAATAAAGTCGATAAATGAGTGGCCTGTCAATCAATCAATCAAATCAATCAATCAACAAAAAAGGCCTCGGTTTCCGTAGCAACCAGTGAGGCCTACACTTTTCGCCTCCCAAAGCGAAGCCTGAGCTCAATTAATGGTCCGTTTTAAAGCAAATTTAAAAGAAATAAAGCATGAAAAATAGAAATAAAAGAGAGAAATTCGTGGCATCAATCAATCAATCAATCAAAAGGCCTCCAGATTCCATAGCAACTCAGGTTCGGCCTGCCCTTTTCCCTCACAAGCGAGCCTGAGCTCAATTAATGGTCCGTTTTAAAGCAAATATAAATGAAAGAAAGCATGAAAAATAAAATAGATCAATTAGTGGCCTGTTTTGAAGCATAAATTAATCAATCTAATTAATTGATTAACAAAATAGGCCTCAGTTTCCATGGCAACCAGGTGCGGCCTACCCTTTTTCCCTCCCAAAGCGAAGCCTGAGCTCAATTAATGGTCCATTTTAAAGCGGAAATCAAGGAAATAAAGTGTTAAAAATGGAAATAAAAGAGATAAATGAGTGGCATCAGTCAATCAAATCAATCAAATCAATCAAATCAATCAAATCAATCAATAAAAAAGGACTCAGTATCCGTAGCAACCAGGTGCGGCCTACCCTTTTCCCCTCACAAAGCGAAGCCTGAGCTCAATTAATAGTCCGTTTTAAAGCAAATATAAATGAAATAAAGGATGAAAAATAGAAATAAAAGAGATAAATGAGTGTTATCAATCAATCAATCAATCAATGAATAAAATAGGCCTCAGTTTCCATAGCAACCAGGTGCGGCCTACCCTTTTTTCCCTCACAAAGCGAAGCCTGAGCTCAATTAATGGTCCATTTTCAAGCAGAAATCAAGGAAATAAAGCCTTAAAAATGGAAATAAAGTCAATAAATGAGTGGCCTGTCAATCAATCAAATCAATCAAATCAATCAAATCTATCAAATCAATCAAATCAATCAATAAAAAAGGCCTCGGTTTCCGTAGCAACAAGTGAGGCCTACCCTTTTCTCCTCACAAAGCGAAGCCTGAGCTCAATTAATGGTCCATTTTCAAGCAGAAATCAATGAAAGAAAGCCTTAAAAATGGAAATAAAGTCGATAAATGAGTCGCCTGTCAATCAATCAAATCAATCAATCAATAAAAAAGGCCTCGGTTTCTGTAGCAACCAGTGAGGCCTACCCTTTTCCCCTCACAAAGCGAAGCCTGAGCTCAATTAATGGTCCGTTTTAAAGCGGAAATCACGGAAATAAAGCGTTAAAAATGGAAATAAAAGGGATAACTTAGTGATTTATTGATTGATTGATTGATTTATGCCACTAATTTATCGACTTTATTCCATTTTAACGCTATTTCATTTATTTCTGCTTTTAATGGACCACTAATTTAGCTCAGGCTTCGTTTTGCAGGGAAAAGCATAGGCCGCACCTGGTTGCTAGGAAACCGAGGCCTATTTATTAAATTGATTAATTAATTTGATTAATTTATGCTTCAAACAGGCCACTAATTGATCTATTTTAATTCTAATGGTTAATTTCATTTATTTCTGCTTTTAATGGGCCACTAATTTAGCTCAGGCTTCGTTTTGAGGGAAAAGTGTAGGCCGCGACTGGTTGCCACGGAAACCGAGGCCTATTTTATTAATTTTTCTATTTATTGATTAATTTATGCTTCAAACAGGCCACTAATTGATCTCTTTTAAATCTAATGGATTATTTCATTGATTTCTGCTTTTAATGGGCCACTAATTTAGCTCAGGCTTGCGTTTTTGAGGGGAAGCGTAGGCCGCGACTGGTTGCCATGGAAGCCGAGGCCTATTTTTGTTATTAATTAATTAATTAGATTAATTTATGCTTCAAACAGGCCTACTAATTGATCTATTTTAATTTTAACGGTTTATTTCATTAATTTCTGCTTGAAAGCGGACCATTAATGGAGCTCAGGCTTCGCTTCTTGAGGGAAAAGCATAGGCCGCACCTGGTTGCTAGGAAACCGAGGCCTATTTAATTAATTAATTAATTAATTGGATTAATTTACGCTTCAAACAGGCCACTAATTGATCTATTTTAATTCTAATGGTTTATTTCATTGATTTCTGCTTTTAATGGGCCACTAATTTAGCTCAGGCTTCGTTTTTGAGGAAAAGCGTGGCGGCGACTGGTTGCCGTGGAGACCGAGGCCTATTTTGTTATTAATTAATTAATTAGATTAATTTATGCTTCAAACAGGCCACTAATTGATCTATTTTAATTTTAACGGTTTATTTCATTAATTTCTGCTTGAAAACGGACCATTAATGGAGCTCAGGCTTAGCTTCTTGAGGAAAAAGCATAGGCCGCACCTGGTTGCTAGAGAAACCGAGGCCTATTTAATTAATTAATTAATTAATTAGATTAATTTACGCTTCAAACAGGCCACTAATTGATCTATTTTAATTCTAATGGTTTATTTCATTAATTTCTGCTTTTAATGGGCCACTAATTTAGCTCAGGCTTCGTTTTTGAGGGGAAAAAGCGTAGGCCGCGACTGGTTGCCGTGGAAACCGAGGCCTATTTCCGTAATTAATTAATTAATTAGATTAATTTATGCTTCAAACAGGCCACTAATTGATCTATTTTAATTCTAATGGTTTATTTCATTTATTTCTGCTTTTAACGGGCCACTAATTTAGCTCAGGCTTCGTTTATAAGGGGAAAAAGTCCAGGCCGCGCCTTGTTGCTAGGCAACCGACGCGTTGCCAAGGACGTAACGACGCTCAGGCGTCCTTGGCGCGGCGGGTTGCTAGGCAACCGACGCGTTGCTAAGGACGTCACGACGTCACGTCGCTCAGGCTTGCATTTGAGGGTTGCCTTTTTGCCGTTAAGGTCCCGCGCAAAGCAACCAATCAGAGGCCTCCTTTCCGGCGCTTCCGAGCGGCCATTGGCTGGTTGGCGCTGAGGGGCGGGACTACAGCTCCGGCGGACCAATGGGGAGAGCGCGGCGCTCCGAAACGCAAGGGGAATGGGGATGGTGGGCGGGCTGGGAAGCGACCAATGGGAAGCGCCCGGCGGACGATGGATACGGAGGCGGACCAATAGGCGTCGAGCTGAGGGAAGGACGCTCCCATCAGGTGAGGGGAAAGAGCGTCGACCAATGAGCGGCGCCGCCCGCGCTGAGAGAAAGGAGCTTCGACCAATGAGCAGCGGAGGCGGGGAAACGGCGCTCCATTGAGGCCTATGGGGGAAGAAACGGACCAACGGCAAGCGCCCTTGACGGACAAGGAAGCGGCCCAATCGGCGTCGAGGCGAGGGAACCGCGCTCCAATCAGAAGCCAAGGAGGCGGGCCGAGGGGGGTTTCCGCCCGACCAATCAGCGCCCGCGCGCCGCAACGGCCGACCAATCAGCGCCCGAGTTGGGAAGGGTATAAAAGCCGGCGCCCGTTGCTGGGACGCCGCCAGTGTCTCCCGCGCGTCGACCGGGCAGCATCTCGAGCTGGAAGCCGCGTCAACTAAGCGAAAATAACCGGGAAATAACCGAAAATCATGAGGGAAATTGTGCATTTGCAGGCCGGCCAGTGCGGCAACCAAATCGGCGCCAAGGTGGAAGGAGAATCGAAAAATAATTAATTAAGAGTTAATTGATATTAATAATTAATTAATATTAATAATTAATATTAATATTTAATTAATACTAATAAATAAGTCATATTGATAATTAATATTGATAGTTAATTAATATTAATAAATAAGTCATATTGATAAATAAGTCCTATTGATAATTAATTAATAATAATGGTTAATTAATATTAATTAAAAAGTCATATTAATAAGTCATATTGATAATTAATTAATATTAATAGTTAATTCATATTAATAAATAAGTCATATTAATAAATAAGTCATATTGATAATTAATTAATATTAATAGTTAATTCATATTAATAAATAAGTCATATTAATAAATTAGTCATATTGATAATTAATTAATATTAATAGTTAATTCATATTAATAAATAAGTCATATTAATAAATAAGTCATATTGATAATTAATTAATATTAATAGTTAATTCATATTAATAAATGTCATATTAATAAATGTCATATTGATAATCAATATTAATAATTAATATTAATAAATAAGTCATATTGATAATTAATTGATATTAATAGTTTATTAATATTAATAGATAAGTCATATTAATAAATAAGTCATATTGATAATTAATTCATATTAATAGTTAATTAATATTAATAAATAAGTCATATTGATAAATAAGTCATATTGATAATTAATTCATATTAATAGTTAATTAATATTAATAAATAAGTCATATTGATAAATAAGTCCTATTGATAATTAATTAATATTAATAGTTAATTAATAATAAATAAGTCATATTAATAAGTCATATGGATAATTAATTAATATTAATAAATAATTAATATTAATATTAATAAATAATTAATACCATAATTAATCATCAATACAATTAATATAATAACGAGGGGGAATTGTGGGGTGGGGGAGGAAGGAATTTAATAATCGTTATGGATTACGATTATTATTCCACCAAGGGATAGGATTATGAGGAGGGGATTTAAGAGTTAATTAATTCATAATGATGATCCATTAATGCGATAATAATTAATGGTGGAAAGGAATTAAAAATCGGCGCCAAGGTGGAAGGAGAATCGAAAGTTAATTAATTAATAATTAATTAATATTAATAAATAAGTCATATTAATAAATAAGTGATATTAATAAATAAGTCATATTAATAAATAACTAATCATTAATACAATTAATATAATAACGAGGGGGAATTGAGGGGTGGGGGAGGAAGGAATTTAATAATCATTATTGATTACGATTATCCCACCAAGGAATAGGAGGAGATTTAATAATTAATTAATAATGACCCATTAATGCGATAATAATTAATGGGGGAAAGGAATTAAAAATCGGCGCCAAGGTGGAAGGAGAATCGAAAAATAATTAATACAACAATTAATATTAATAACTAATTAATATTAATAACTAATTAATATTAATAAATAAGTCATATTAATGAATAAGTCATCATTAATACAATTAATATAATAACGAGGGGGAATTGAGGGGTGGGGGAGGAAGGAATTTAATAATCATTATTAATTGTGATTATTCCACCAAGGAATAGGAGGAGATTTTAAGAATTAATTAATTAATAATGATCCGTTAATGCGATAATAATTAATGGGGGAAAGGAATTAAAAATCTGCGCCAAGGTGGAAGGAGAATTGAAAAATAATTAATTAATACAACAATTAATCGCTGATACAATTAATATAATATAATAACGAGGGGGAATTGAGGGGTGGGGGAGGAAGGAATTAAATAATCATTATTAATTATGATTATTCCACCAAGGAACAGGAGGAGATTTAAGAATTAATTAATTAATAATGATCCATTAATGTAATAATAATTAATAACAATAAGGGGGGAGGGGATTAAAAATCGGGGCCAAGGTTCAACAATCATAATTAATGAGGATTATTAGGAGATTTAAGAATTAATTAATAATGATCCATTAATATAATAATAATTAATAACAAGGGGGGAAGGGATTAAAAATCGGCGCCAAGGTTGAACAATCATAATTAATAAGGATTATTAGGAGGAGATCTAAGAATGAATAATATAATAATAATTAATAAGGGGGAAAGGAATTAAAAATCGGCGACAAGGTTGAATAATAATAATTATTAGGATTAATAATAGAAATGAGGGGGGGGAGGAATTAATTGAATGTTAATAAGAAATAAATAATGATTATGCTAATTAATAATTGTTATTAATGATAGCCATGAAGAATGTTGATATAATAATTAAGTCATAATTAATAGTGACAATAATGCTGGTATAATAATTATTTAATAATAATAATAAGGGAAAATATAGGACAACCATATTGGTGCCAAGGTTTCACAAGAATAATCATTATTATGATTAAAATCAATATAATAATTAATGAATAATAACAATATTGCATATATAATAATTTAATCATGTTTGTAGACTTTAGTAAGAATGTGTATATCATAATTTAGGAAGAATTAATAATAACAACAATAATTGGGGAAACTGAGGGACAAAAGCGCCGCTCATCCGCTTTTTAATTTTAATCTTAATTTTGATTTTTTAAATTTAATTAAATGAAATTAAGTTAATTTTTTTAATGAAATGAACTCCATGTTTTTAAATTAAGTTAGATTATTTTTTTAATTTTTTAATTAAATTTTTTAACTAAATTAAAAAATTAAATTTAATTAATTTAATTTTTTAATTA
>OX395140.1:50755714-50848214 GCA_947686815.1 Podarcis lilfordi | reverse complement strand
TCCTTCCTTCCTTCCTTTTCCCTCCTTCCTTCCTTCTTTCCTTCCTTTTCCCTCCCTCCTTCCTTCCTTCCCTCCTTCCTTCCTTCCTTCCCTCCTTCCTCCCTTCCTCCCTCCCTCCCTCCCTCCTTCTTTCCTTCCTTTTCCCTCCCTCCCTTCCTTCCTTCCCTCCCTCCTTACTTCCCTCCTTCCTTCCTCCCTCCCTCCCTCCCTCCCTCCCTCCTTCCTTCCTTCCTTCCCTCCTTCCTTCCCTCCTTCCTCCCTCCCTCCCTCCCTTCCTTTCCTCCCTCTCTCCTTCCTCCCTCCCTCCCTCCCTTCCTTTCCTCCCTCTCTCCTTCCTCCCTCCCTCCCTCCCTTCCTTTCCTCCCTCTCTCCTTCCTCCCTCCCTCCCTCCCTTCCTTCCTTCCCTCCTTCCTCCCTCCCTCCCTCCCTTCCTTTCCTCCCTCTCTCCTTCCTCCCTCCCTCCCTCCCTTCCTTTCCTCCCTCTCTCCTTCCTCCCTCCCTCCCTCCCTTCCTTCCCTCCCTCCTTCCTTCCCTCCTTCCTCCCTCCCTCCCTCCCTTCCTTTCCTCCCTCTCTCCTTCCTCCCTCCCTCCCGCCTTCCTTCCTTCCTTTCATCGAGACCATAGAGAGGGAAGGGACCTCTCCAGGCGGTTCTGAGGGGACCATAGAGAGGGAAGGGACTGCCCTCTTGCAAGAGACCATAGAGAGGGAAGGCACCCCTCCAGGTCATCCAGCCTGACCCCCTTGGAAGGGACCATAGAGAGGGAAGGGACTTCCCTAGGTCCTCCAGCCTCACCCCCTTGCAAGAGATCATAGAGAGAGAAGGGGCCTTCAGCGTCCACCAATGGGTGGAGGAGACGGATGGCGATGGGATGATCGTCTTGATGATGATGATGATGATGATGACCATGATGATGGCGGCCATGATGATGATGGTGGTGGTCTTGATGATGATGACCATGATGCTATGGTGATGATGAAGGCCACCATCATCATGATGATGATGGTTTTGATGGTCGATGATGATGGTCTTTGATGGCGATGGTGACCATGATGATGATGATGATGTCGGTTGCCATGATGGTGACCATGATGCTCATGATGATGATGTCTATGTCCATCATGATGGTCCTGAGGAGGAGGAGGACCATGATGGTGATGATGGCCCTCAAGTTGATGATGATGATGACCATGATGATCATGTTCTCGATGATGTTGAAGGCCATGATGATGATGACCATGATGGCCATGATGATGACCATGGTGATGATGATGGCCATGATGATGATGGTGCTCATGATCCTGATGGTGATGATGATGGTCATGATGATGATGACCATGGTGATGATGATCGTGGTCATGATCCTGATGGTGATGATGATGATGATGACCACGGTGATGATGATGGTGGTCATGATCCTGATGGTGATGATGATGGTCGTGATGATGATGATGGTCCTCAAGTTGATGTGATGATGGGCATGATCCTGATGATGATGGGCATGATCCTGATGATGGTGGTGGTGGTCCTAAAGTTGATGTGATGATGATGATGGGCACGATCCTGATGATGATGGTCCTTAAGTTGATGTGATGATCATGATGGTCATGATCCTGTTGATGATGATGATGAGGTCCATGATGATGGGCATGATCCAGATGATTGTCCTCAAGTTGATGTGATGATGATGGGCATGATCCTGAGGATGATGGCCCTCAAGTTGATGTGATGATGATGTTGGTCATGATGATGATGATGGTCTTGATGACCATGGTGATGATGATGATGACCATGATGATGATGTCCATGGTGATGATAGTGGTGGTCATGGTGATGATGATGATGATGATGTTGACCATGAAGATGATGATGATGACCGTGATGATGATGGCCATGATGATGATGATGATGATGGCCATGATGATGATGATGACCATGATGATGTCCATGATGATGATGTCCATGGTGATGATGGTGGTGGTCATGATCCTGATGGTGATGATGATGATGATGATGACCATGAAGGTGATGATGATGACCATGATGATGACCATGATGATGATGATGTCCATGATGATGATGTCCATGATGATGATGATGTCCATGATGATGATGATGATGGCCATGATGATCATGTTTTTGATGATGATGTTGACCATGATGACCATGATCTTAATGATGATGATGTCTATGATGATGATGTCCATGATGATGATGATGACCATGATGATGATGATGGCCATGATGATCATGTTTTTGATGATGATGTTGACCATGATGACCATGATCTTAATGATGATGATGGCCATGATGATCATGTTCTCGATCATCATGATGATGATGTTGACCATGATGATGACCATGATGGCCATGATGATGACGACCATGATGGCCATGATGATGACGACCATGATGATACCTTCTCTCCTCCCATAGGCCAGAGCGGCGCCGGCAACAACTGGGCCAAGGGCCACTACACCGAGGGCGCCGAGCTGGTGGACTCCGTCCTGGACGTTGTCCGCAAGGAGGCCGAGTCCTGCGACTGCCTCCAGGGCTTCCAGCTGACCCACTCCTTGGGCGGCGGCACGGGTTCCGGCATGGGGACCTTGCTGATCTCCAAGATCCGAGAGGAGTACCCCGACCGCATCATGAACACCTTCTCGGTGGTCCCCTCCATGGCCAAGGTCTCCGACACGGTGGTGGAAGCCTGCAAGGCCACCTTGAGGGGAGAGCAGGTGGTGGAGGAGACCGATGGGATGGTGGTGGTCATGATGATGATGATGATGATGGTCCTCAAGTTGATGGGATGATGATGTTGGGCATGATGATGATGAGGATGATGATGAGGTCCATGATGATGATGATGATGGTCCTCAAGATGTGATGATGATGATGATGATGATGATGGTCCTCAAGTTGATGTGATGATGATGATGATGTTGGGCATGATCCTGAGGTCCATGATGATGGGCATGATGATGATGATGGTCCTCAAGTTGATGTGATGATGATGATGGTCCTCAAGTTGATGTGATGATGATGATGGGCACCATCCTGATGATGATGGTCCTCAAGTTGATGTGATGATGATGATGATGATGGTCATGATCCTGATGAGGATGATGATGATGATGGTCCTCAAGTTGATGTGATGAGGTCCATGATGATGGGCATGATCCTGATGATGGTCATGATCCTGATGATGATGGTGGTCCTCAAGTTGATGTGATGATGATGATGATGATGTTGGGCATGATCCTGATGATGATGGTCATGATGATGATGATGATGGTCCTCAAGTTGATGTGATGATGGGCATGATCCTGATGATGATGGGCATGATCCTGATGATGGGCATGATGATGATGATGATGGTGGTGGTCCTCAAGTTGATATGATGATGATGGGCATGATCCTGATGATGATGATGTTGGGCATGATCCTGATGATGATGATGATGGTCCTCAAGTTGATGTGATGATGGGCATGATCCTGATGATGATGGTGGTCCTCAAGTTGATGTGATGATGATGATGGGCATGATCCTGATGATGATGGTGGTCCTCAAGTTGATGTGATGATGATGTTGGGCATGATCCTGATGATGATGGTGGTCCTCAAGTTGATTTGATGATGATGATGTTGGGCATGATCCTGATGATGATGGGCATGATCCTGATGATGATGATGGTCCTCAAGTTGATGTGATGATGATGATGATGTAGGGCATGATCCTGATGATGATGGGCATGATCCTGATGATGATGGGCATGGTCCTCAAGTTGATGTGATGATGATCATGATCCTATGATGATGATGATGTTGGTCATGATGATGATGATGATGGTCCTCAAGTTGATGTGATGATGATGATGTTGGGCATGATCCTGATGAGGATGAGGATGATGATGAGGTCCATGATGATGGGCATGATCCTGATGATGATGGTGGTCCTCAAGTTGATATGATGATGATGATGTTGGTCATGATGATGATGATGGTCTTGATGACCATGATGACCATGATGATGATGTCCATGGTGATGATGATGGTGGTCATGATCCTTACGATGATGATGTTGACCATGAAGATGATGATGTCCATGATGATGATGATGACCATGATGATGATGATGGCCATGATGATCATGTTTTTGATGGTGATGTTGACCATGATGACCATGATCTTAATGATGATGATGACCACGATGATCATGTTCTCGATCATGATGATCATGTTGATGGCCATGATCCTGACGATGATGTTGACCATGATGATGATGATGATCACCATCACGATGGTCATGATGACCCCTTCTCTCCTCCCATAGGCCAGAGCGGCGCCGGCAACAACTGGGCCAAGGGCCACTACACCGAGGGCGCCGAGCTGGTGGACTCCGTCCTGGACGTGGTCCGCAAGGAGGCCGAGTCCTGCGACTGCCTCCAGGGCTTCCAGCTGACCCACTCCTTGGGCGGCGGCACGGGTTCCGGCATGGGGACCTTGCTGATCTCCAAGATCCGAGAGGAGTACCCCGACCGCATCATGAACACCTTCTCGGTGGTCCCCTCCCCGAAGGTCTCCGACACGGTGGTGGAACCTTACAACGCCACCCTCTCGGTCCACCAGCTGGTGGAGAACACCGACGAGACCTACTGCATAGACAACGAAGCCCTCTACGACATCTGCTTCCGGACCCTCAAGCTGACCACCCCCACCTACGGGGACCTCAACCACCTGGTCTCGGCCACCATGTCCGGGGTGACCACCTGTCTCCGTTTCCCGGGCCAGCTCAACGCCGACCTCCGCAAGCTGGCGGTCAACATGGTCCCCTTCCCCCGCCTCCACTTCTTCATGCCCGGCTTCGCCCCTTTGACCAGCAGAGGTAGTCAGCAGTACAGAGCCTTGACCGTCCCCGAGTTGACCCAGCAGATGTTCGACGCCAAGAACATGATGGCCGCCTGCGACCCGCGCCACGGCCGCTACCTCACGGTGGCGGCCGTCTTCCGGGGCAGGATGTCCATGAAGGAGGTGGACGAGCAGATGCTGAACGTCCAGAACAAGAACTCCTCCTACTTCGTGGAGTGGATCCCCAACAACGTCAAGACCGCCGTCTGCGACATCCCGCCCCGGGGCCTCAAGATGTCCGCCACCTTCATCGGAAACTCCACCGCCATCCAGGAGCTCTTCAAGAGGATCTCGGAGCAGTTCACGGCCATGTTCAGGAGAAAGGCCTTCCTCCACTGGTACACCGGAGAAGGCATGGACGAGATGGAGTTCACCGAGGCCGAGAGCAACATGAACGACCTGGTCTCGGAGTACCAGCAGTACCAGGACGCCACCGCCGAGGAGGAGGGGGAGTTTGAGGAGGAGGCCGAGGAGGAGGCCGCCTAGGAGGACCCAGAACCACCACAACCAGAGATGTCCATCACCTTCCTGGACACCCATCCCCTTCTTGACCCATCCATGTTGTCCTTCAGATGTTCTCCAGGTGTTTCCTTCCATGTTCTCCTTCCAATGTTCTTTGGATCTTTCCTCAAATGTTGGTTCTCCGTTCAGCTTCTTCAGATGTTCTTCAGATGTTTCCTTCCATGGTGGCTCTCCATTCAGACCTTCCAAGTTCTCCCCAGGCTGTCCTTCAGATGTTCCTCAGATGTTCTTCAGATCTTTCCTCCCATGGTGACCCATGTTCTCCTTCAGATGTGCTTCTGATGTTTCCTCCCATGTTCTTCATATGTTTCTTCCGATGGTGACCTTCCATGTTCTTCCGGTGTTCTTCCGATGTTTCCTTCCATGTTCTCCTTCAGATGTTCTCCAGATGTTTCCTTCAATGTTCTTCTTCAGATGTTCCCTTCCATGTTCTTCCGATGTTCCTCAGATGTTTCCTTCCATGGTGGTCCTCCATCCTGACGTTTCACCTTGCTTCCATGTTCTCACCAGGATGTTCCTCAGATGTTTCCTCCCACGGTGACCCTTCCATCTTCATCAGGTGTTCCTCAGATGGTTCCTTCCATGGTGTCTTTCCATCCTGATGTTCCACCTTGCTTCAAAGTTCTCACCAGGTTCCCTTTCAGATGTTCTTCAGATGTTTCCTCCCGTGGTGACCTTCCATCTTCTCCTTCGGATGTTCTCCAGATGTTTCCTTCCATGGTGACTCTCCATCCTGACCTTCCCCCTTGCTTCCATCTTCTCATCAGCTTCCATCTCGGATTCAGCTCCACCTCGAACCCAAGTCCTTCTTTTCATGGATCCCCAACAACGTGAAGACGGCCGTCTGTGGCCTCCCCCCACATGTCCTCAAGATGTCCACCAACTCCACCGCCATCCAGGAGCTCTTCAAGAGGATCTCGGAGCAGTTCACCGCCATGTTCCGGCGCAAGGCCTTCCTCCACTGGTACACCGGAGAAGGCATGGACGAGATGGAGTTCACCGAGGCCGAGAGCAACATGAACGACCTGGTCTCGGAGTACCAGCAGTACCAGGACGCCACCGCCGAGGAGGAGGGGGAGTTTGAGGAGGAGGCCGAGGAGGAGGCCGCCTAGGAGGACCCAGAACCACCACAACCACACCCATCCATCTTCTCCTTCCGATGTTCCTCAGATGTTCTTCAGATGGTTCCTTCCATGTTCTCCTTCAGATGTTCCTCAGATGTTTCCTTCCATGTTCTTCCGATGTTCCTCAGATGTTTCCTTCCATCTTCTCCTTCAGATGTTTTTCCCATGGTGATCTTCCATGTTCCTCAGATGTTCTTCAGATGTTTTCTTCCATCTTCTCCTTCAGATGTTCTTCAGATGTTCCTCAGATGGTTCCTTCCATGTCCTCCTTCAGATGCTTCCTTCCACATTCTCCTTCAGATGTTCTTCAGATGTTTCCTTCCATGTTCTTCCGATGTTCCTCAGATGTTTCCTTCCATCTTCTCCTTCAGATGTTCCTCCCATGGTGATCTTCCATGTTCTTCAAATGTTCTTCAGATGTTTCCTTCCATGTTCTTCAGATGTTCCTCAGATGTTCTTCAGATGGTTCCTTCCATCTTCTCCAGATGCTTCCTTCCATGTTCTCCTTCAGATGTTCTTCAGATGCTTCCTTCCATGTTCTCCTTCAGATGTTCATCAGATGGTTCCTTCCATGTTCTCCTTCAGATGTTCCTCCCATGGTGACCTTCCATGTTCTTCAAATGTTCTCCAGATGTTCCTTTCCATGGTGGCTCTCCATCCTGACCTTCCATGTTCTCACCAGGTTCTCCTTCAGATGTTCTTTAGATGGTTCCTTCCATGGTGGTTCTCCATTCTGACCTTCCAGGTTCTCACCAGGTTCCCATTCAGATGTTCCTCAGATATTCCACCGATGTTCTTCAGATGTTTCCTTCCATGGTGACCCATCTTCTGCTTCAGATGTTCCTCAGATGTTCTCCAGATGGTTCCTTCCATGGTGGCTTTCCATCCTGACCTTCCCCCTTGCTTCCATCTTCTCACCAGCTTCCATCTCGGATTCAGCTCCACCTCGGACCCAAGTCCTTCCTTTCATGGACCCCCAACAACGTGAAGACGGCCGTCTGCGACATCCCACCACATGTCCTCAAGATGTCCGCCCCCTTCACCGCCAACTCAGAAGAAGCACAACCACCCAGCCTCTCCGTTGACCCATGTTCTCCTTCCAATGTTCCTCAGATGTTCCTTAGATCTTTCCTTCCATGGTGGCTCTCCATGCTGACGTTCCACCTGGGATCCAGCTTCCCCTTCAGATGTTCCTCAGATCTTTCCTTCCATGGTGGCTCTCCATGCTGACGTTCCACCTGGGATCCAGGTTCCCCTTCAGATGTTCCTCAGATGTTCCTTAGATCTTTCCTTCCATGGTGGCTCTCCATGCTGACGTTCCACCTGGGATCCAGGTTCCCCTTCAGATGTTCCTCAGATGTTCCTTAGATCTTTCTTTCCATGGTGGCTCTCCATGCTGACGTTCCACCTGGGATCCAGGTTCCCCTTCAGACGTTCCTCAGATGTTCCTCAGATCTTTCCTTCCATGGTGACTCTTCAGATGTTCTTCAGATGTTCTCCAGATTGTGCCTTCCATGGTGGCTCTCCATCCTGACCTTCCATCTTGGATCCATGTTCTCACCAGGTTCTCCTCCAGATGTTTCCTCCTCCCATGGTGACTTTCCATCTTCATCAGATGTTCCTCAGATGGTTCCTCCCACAACATTCTCCTCCCAACAGCTCTGCTTTCCTAGAAGGTCACCTCTCCACGCTCTTCCTGGTTTCCTAGAAGGTCTCCGTGGTCCTCCGCGGCGTTCTTCTCCTCCCGACGACTCCTGTTTCCTAGAAGGTCCTCCTGGTGTTCTACCAACAGGTCCTGTTTCCTAGAAGGTCCCCTCTCCCATCAGTCCTCCACAACGTTCTCTCGACAGCTCCTGTTTCCTAGAAGGTCCCCTCTCCCCTTGGTCCTCCACAACGTTCTCTCGACAGCTCCTGTTTCCTAGAAGGTCACCTCTCCACGCACTTCCTGGTTTCCTAGAAGGTCCTCCATGATGTTCTTCTCCTCCTGACTGTTGTTTCCTAGAAGGTCCTCCAGGACGTTCATCACCTCCAGACTTCCTAGAAGGTCACCTCTCTACGCTCTTCTTTGCTTTCCTAGAAGGTCACCTCTTCCCTCGGATGGCAGCTCTCTACGCTCTTCCTAGAAGGTCACCTCAGTCTTCCAAGACGGCTCCTGTTTCCTAGAAGGTCACCTCTCCCCTCGGAAGGAACCTTTCGACGCTCTTCCTGGTTTCCTAGAAGGTCACGACTCGGTCCTCCAAGGCGTTCTCCCGACTGCTGTTTCCTAGAAGGTCACCTCTCGAGGCTCTTCCTGGTTTCCTAGAAGGTCACGACTCGGTCCTCCAAGGGGTTCTCCTGACTGCTGCTTCCTAGAAGGTCGCCTCTCGACGCTCTTCCTGGTTTCCTAGAAGGTCACGACTTGGTCCTCCAAGGCGTTCTCCCGACTGCTGTTTCCTAGAAAGTCACCTCTCGATGCTCTTCCTGGTTTCCTAGAAGGTCACGACTTGGTCCTCCAAGGCCTTCTCCCGCCTGCTGTTTCCTAGAAAGTCACCTCTCGATGCTCTTCCTGGTTTCCTAGAAGGTCACGACTTGGTCCTCCAAGGCCTTCTCCCGCCTGCTGTTTCCTAGAAGGCCGCCTCTCGACGCTCTTCCTGGTTTCCTAGAAGGTCACTCACTACTTGGTCCTCCAAGGCTTTCTCCCGACTGCTGTTTCCTAGAAGGTCACCTCTCGACGCTCTTCCTGGTTTCCTAGAAGGTCACAACTCGGTCCTCCAAGGCGTTCTCCCGACTGCTGTTTCCTAGAAGGTCACCTCTCGACGCTCTTCCTGGTTTCCTAGAAGGTCACGACTTCGTCCTCCAAGGCGTTCTCCCGACTGCTGTTTCCTAGAAGGTCGCCTCTCGACGCTCTTCCTGGTTTCCTAGAAGGTCACGACTTGGTCCTCCAAGGCGTTCTCCCGACTGCTGTTTCCTAGAAGGTCACCTCTCGACGCTCTTCCTGGCTCCCTAGAAGGTCACGACTTGGTCCTCCAAGGCGTTCTCCCGACTCCTGTTTCCTAGAAGGTCCTCATGATGTTCTGCCAACAGCTCCTGTTTCCTAGAAGGTCACCTCTACAGTCCTCCAGGACGTTCTCCTCCTCCTGTTTGTTTCCTAGAAGGTCACCTCTTCCCTCGGAAGGCAGCTCTCTACGCTCTTCCTAGAAGGTCACCTCAGTCTTCCAAGATGGCTCCTGTTTCCTAGAAGGTCACCTCTCCCCTCGGAAGGAACCTCTCGGCACTCTTCCTGGTTTCGTAGAAGGTCTCCGTGGTCCTCCACGACGTTCTCCTCCTCCCGACGACTCCTGTTTCCTAGAAGGTCCTCATGGTGTTCTACCAACAGCTCCTGTTTCCTAGAAGGTCGCCTCTACGGTCCTCCAGGACATTCTCCTCCCCGGTTGGTTTCCTAGAAGGTCACCTCTCGACGCTCTTCCTGGTTTCCTCGACGTTCTCCCAACGACTCCTGTTTCCTAGAAGGTCGCCTCTACGGTCCTCCAGGACGTTCTCCTCCGGTTGGTTTCCTAGAAGGTCCCCTCTCGACGCTCTTCCTGCTTTCCTCGACGTTCTCCCAACGACTCCTAGAAGGTCACCTCTACAGTCCTCCAGGACGTTCTCCTCCTCCGGTTGGTTTCCTAGAAGGTCACCTCTCCCCTCGGTCCTCCATCCCGGGGTCCCCTCCCTCCCCGTTTCTCTGTGGTTGTGATGTCATTGTTTTGGGCGGCCAATAAAAAGCCTCGTTTCATTATTATTATTATTTTTTATTGGTTTTCTCTCAACCCTCCCGCTGCCTCCGCTGGAGCTCCGCGAAGTAGGCCTGGCGGGTGCTGTTGCCAAAGGTCTGGGCGTAGTTGTCGCGGATGGCTGGGGGGAGAGAGGAAAATAGAAAATAAATATAAATATAAATATAAGTATAAATAATAATAATAATAATAATATAAATAATATAAATAATAATATAAATGTAAATAAAAAATAATATTATATATATATATATATATATATGTTGCGGATCGATGGGGGAGAGGAAAATAGAATATAAATATAAATATAAATAATAATATAAACAATAATAATATAAATAATAATATAAATGTAAATAAGAAATAATAATATATATTAATAATATATATATATGTGTGTGTGTGTGTGTGTCAGAGGGGAAAGTTGTGGCGGATGGCTGGGGGGGAGAGGAAAATAGAAAATAAATATAAATATAAGTATAAATAATAATATTAATAATAATAATAATAATAATAATATAAATAATATAAATAATAATATAAATAATAATATAAATGTAAATAAAAAATAATATTTTATATATATATATATATATATATATATATGTATATATATATATGTTGCGGATCGATGGGGGAGAGGAAAATAGAATATAAATATAAATATAAATATAAATAATAATATAAACAATAATAATATAAATAATAATATAAATGTAAATAAGAAATAATAATATATATTAATAATATATATATATGTGTGTGTGTGTCAGAGGGGAAAGTTGTGGCGGATGGCTGGGGGGGAGAGAGGAAAATAGAAAATAAATATAAATATAAGTATAAATAATAATATTAATAATAATAATAATATAAATAATATAAATAATATAAATAATATAAATAATAATATAAATAATATAAATCTAAATAAAAAATAATATTATATATATATATATATATATATATATATATATATATATATATGTATATATATATATGTTGCGGATCGATGGGGGAGAGGAAAATAGAATATAAATATAAATATAAATTATACTATAAACATTAATAATATAAATAATAATATAAATGTAAATAAGAAATAATAATATATATTAATAATATATATATATGTGTGTGTGTGTCAGAGGGGAAAGTTGTGGCGGATGGCTGGGGGGGAGAGAGGAAAATAGAAAATAAATATAAATATAAGTATAAATAATAATATTAATAATAATAATAATATAAATAATATAAATAATACAAATAATAATATAAATAATATAAATGTAAATAAAAATAATATTATATATATATATATATATATATATATATATATATATATATATGTTGCGGATCGATGGGAGAGGAAAATAGAATATAAATATAAATATAAATAATAATATAAACAATAATAATATAAATAATAATATAAATGTAAATAAGAAATAATAATATATATTAATAATATATATATGTGTGTGTGTGTGTGTGTCAGAGGGGAAAGTTGTCGCGGATGGCTGGGGGAGAGGAAATAGAAAATAAATATAAATATAAATATAAACAATAATATAAATAATATAAATAATATAAATAATATAAATATAAATAAAAATAATAATATATTTATTTTATATATATATATATATATAGTATGTATGTTATGGATCGCTGGGGGGAGAGGAAAATAGAAAATAAATATAAATGTAAATAATAATATAAATATAAATAATAATATAAATAAAAAATAGTAACATATTATTTATATATATGTATGTATGTGTGTGTGTGTGTGTATATATATATATATATATATATATATATATATATATAAAAATTTCAGCGCGGAAAGTTGTCACGGATGGCGGGGGGGGGGAGAGGAAAATAGAAAATAAATATAAATATAAATAATAATATAAATAATAATAATATAAATAATAATATAAATGTAAATAAAAATAATAATATATATTATTTATATATATATATATATCTATATATAATGCGGATCGCTGGGGAGAGGAAAATAGAATATAAATATAAATGTAAATAATAATATAAATAGAAATAATAATATAAATATAAATAATAAATAGTAACATATATCTATATCTATATCTATCTATCTATCTATCTATCTATATATATATATATAAATTTCAGAGGGGAAAGTTGTTGCGGATGGCTGGGGGGGAGAAACTTAGAAAATAAATATAAATATATAATAATAGTAAAAATAATAATAATAATAATAATAATAATAATAAATATATTATATTACATATATATGTGTCAGAGGGGAAAGTTGTTGTGGATCGAAAGAGCCAAATATAAATATAAATATAAATATAAATATAAATATAAATATAAATAATAATATAAATATAAATAAAAAGTAATAATATATATATATATATATATATATATATATATATATAAATGGGATTTTGGAGTGGGAAATTACAGAAATAAAGGACATTTCTATGGGATTTTCGAGTGGAAAAATACAGGGGAAAATGGGATTTTTGGGTGGAAAAATATACCAAAAATGACATTTCTATGGGATTTTGGAGTGGAAAAATACAGGGGAAAATGGGATTTTTGGGTGGGAAAATATACCAAGAATTACATTTCTATGGGATTTTCGAGTGGAAAAATACAGAAAGAAATGACATTTCTATGGGATTTTAGAGTGGAAAAATACGGGGGGAAATGGGATTTTCGAGTGGGAAATTACAGAAATAAAGGACATTTCTATGGGATTTTAGAGTGGAAAAAAACGGGAAAATGGGATTTTGGAGTGGAAAAATCCCCCCAAAATGACATTTCTATGGGATTTTAGAGTGGAAAAATCCAGGGGAAAATGGGATTTTCGGGTGGAAAAATATACCAAAAATTACATTTCTATGGGATTTTGGAGTGGGAATATACAGGGGAAAATGGGATTTTCGAGTGGAAAAATACAGGAAAAAATGACATTTCTATGGGATTTTCGAGTAGAAAAAAAAGGGAAAATGGGATTTTTGGGTGGAAAAATACAGGGGAAAATGGGATTTTCGAGTGGGAAAATCCAGGGGGAAATGGGATTTTTGGGTGGAAAAATATACCAAAAATGACATTTCTATGGGATTTTGGAATGGAAAAATACAGGGGAAAATGAGATTTTCGGGTGGAAAAATCCCCCCAAAATGACATTTCTATGGGATTTTGGAATGGAAAAATCCCCCCAAAATGACATTTCTATGGGATTTTGGAGTGGAAAAATACAGGGGAAAATGGGATTTTTGGGTGGGAAAATCCCCCCAAAATGACATTTCTATGGGATTTTGGAATGGAAAAATACCCCAAAAATGACATTTCTATGGGATTTTGGAATGGAAAAATACCCCCAAAATGACATTTCTATGGGATTTTGGAGTGGAAAAATTCAGAAATAAATGACATTTTTAATGGGATTTTTGGGTGGAAAAATATACCAAAAATTACATTTCTATGGGATTTTCGAGTGGAAAAATACAGGGGAAAATGGGATTTTCGAGTGGGAAAATCCAGGGGAAAATGGGATTTTTGAGTAGAAAAATACAGGGGAAAATGGGATTTTGGAGTGGGAAATTACAGGAAAAAATGACATTTCTATGGGATTTTCGAGTGGGAAAAAAAGGGAAAATGGGATTTTTGGGTGGAAAAATACAGGGGAAAATGGGATTTTGGAGTGGAAAAATACAGGGGAAAATGGGATTTTTTGGTGGAAAAATCCAGGCGAAAATGGGATTTTTGGGTGGGAAAATCCAGGGGGAAATGGGATTTTTGGGTGGAAAAATAAAGGGGAAAATGGGATTGTTGGGTGGAAAAATGAAGGGAAAATGGATTTTGGAGTGGGAAAATACAGGGAAAATGGGATTTTTGTGTGGGAAAATACAGGGGGAAATGGGATTTTTGGGTGGAAAAATATACCAAAAATGACATTTCTATGGGATTTTTTAGTGGGAAAATCCAGGGGAAAATGGGATTTTTGGGTGGGAAAATCCAGGAAAAAATGACATTTCTATGGGATTTTCGAGTAGAAAAATGGGATTTTAGAGTGGACAAATACAGGGAAAAATGACATTTCTATGGGATTTTTGAGTGGAAAAAAAAGGGAAAATGGGATTTTTGGGTGGAAAAATATACCAAAAATGACATTTCTATGGGATTTTAAAGTGGGTAAATCCAGGGGAAAATGGGATTTTGGAGTGGAAAAATACAGGGGGAAATGGGATTTTTGGGTGGAAAATTACAGAAAGAAATGACATTTCTATGGGATTTTCGAGTGGAAAAAAAAGGGAAAATGGGATTTTTGGGTGGAAAAATACAGGGGAAAATGAGATTTTTGAGTGGAAAAATACAGGAAAAAATGACATTTCTATGGGATTTTCGAGTAGAAAAATGGGATTTTAGAGTGGAAAAATACAGGGAAAAATGACATTTCTATGGGATTTTCGAGTGGAAAAATACAGGGGAAAATGGGATTTTTGGGTGGAAAAATATACCAAAAATGACATTTCTATGGGATTTTCGAGTGGAAAAATACAGAAATAAATGACATTTCGATGGGATTTTCGAGTGGAAAAATCCAGGGGAAAATGGGATTTTGGAGTGGGAAAATCCAGGGGGAAATGGGATTTTTGGGTGGAAAAATATACCAAAAATGACATTTCTATGGGATTTTAGAGTGGACAAATACAGGGGAAAATGGGATTTTCGAGTGGTAAATTACAGAAATAAAGGACATTTCTATGGGATTTTCGAGTGGAAAAATACAGAAATAAATGACATTTCTATGGGATTTTCGAGTGGAAAATTACAGAAATAAATGACATTTCTATGGGAAATCCAATAGACTTACTCGGCACGAAACCCGTATAGAAAGGCATTAATCCTCCGCTGGTGTAAATCTGGTTGTTCGGCCAATAGGTGCTGGGCAGGCGCTTCCCAAAACTATACATTGGACTCCTCAGCATTTCCTGCGGGAGAAAAGGCGGGTTCAGGCGCCGGGAGTTGTAGCGCGCGGCGCCGCCTCCCTCGAACCCGGCTCCGAAAGCTGGGTTAGGAGTGGAGATAAGGATGTTTGGAACCTGGGTTCGGAAAGGTGGCGCCGGATTTGGGAGTTGTAGCGCGCGGCGCCGGGTGGATTTGAACCCGGATCCGGGCTTTGAAATCTGGGGAGGGATGTCTTGAACCCGGATCCCTCCCAGTAGGAAGAAAGTGATGGCTGGCGCCAGCTCTGGGAGTTGTAGCGCGAGGTGTGCCTGGGAGTTGTAGCGCCTGGCGCTGGGTGGATTTGAACCCGGATCCGGGCTTTGAAATCCGGGGAGGGATGTCTTGAACCCGGATCCCTCCCGATAGGTAGAAAGCGATGGCTGGCGCCAGCTCTGGGAGTTGTAGTGCAGGGTGTTGGGGTGGGCTTGCCTGGCTCGAACCCGGATCCGGGCCTTGAAATCCTGGACCCGGGTCCAAGAACGCGGGGAGAAATCAGTGCTTTGGGAGTTGTAGCGCAGGGTGTTGGGAGTTGTAGCGCAGGGTGTTGGGTTGGGGTTGTCTGGCTCGAACCCGGATCCGGGCGAAGGGATCATTAGAACTCGGGTTCCTCCCTGCAGGTAGAAAGAGATGCGTGGCGCCAGGTTTGGGAGTTGTAGCGCGCGGCGCCGGGAGTTGTAGCGCGCGGCGCCAGGTTGCGGTGTTGCCTGGCTTGAACCCGGATCCAGGCCTTGAAATCCTGGACCCGGGTCCCAGAACGCAGGGAGAAATCCGTGCTTTGGGAGTTGTAGCGCGCGGCGCTGGGAGTTGTAGCGCGCGGTGCTGGGAGTCGTAGCACAGGGTGTTGGGCTTGCCTGGCTTGAACCCGGATCCAGGCCTTGAAATCCTGGACCCGGGTCCCGGTACGCAGGGAGAATTCCGTGCGTTGGGAGTTGTAGCGCGCAGCGCTGGGAGTTGCAGCGCGGTGCTGGGAGTCGTAGCACAGGGTGTTGGGCTTGCCTGGCTTGAACCCGGAACCAGGCCTTGAAATCCTGGACCCGGGTCCCAGAACGCGGGGAGAAATCCTTGCTTTGGGAGTTGTAGCGCACAGTGCTGGGAGTTGTAGCGCAGGGTGTTGGGGTGCGGTCTTGCCTGGCTTGAACCCGGATCCAGGCCTTGAAATCCTGGACCCGGGTCCCAGAACGCAGGGAGAAATCCGTGCTTTGGGAGTTGTAGCGCGCGGCGCTGGGAGTTGTAGCGCGCGGTGCTGGGAGTCGTAGCACAGGGTGTTGGGCTTGCCTGGCTTGAACCCGGATCCAGGCCTTGAAATCCTGGACCCGGGTCCCAGAACGCAGGGAGAAATCCATGCTTTGGGAGTTGTAGCGCGCGGTGCTGGGAGGTGTAGCGCGCGGCGCTGGGAGTTGTAGCGCAAGGTGCGGGGTTGTCTGGCTTGAACCCGGATCCAGGCCTTGAAATCCTGGACCCGGGTCCCAGAACGCAGGGAGAAATCCGTGCTTTGGGAGTTGTAGCGCGTGGCGCTGGGATTTGTAGCGCAGGGTGTTGGGTTGCGGTGTTGCCTGCCTTGAACCCGGATCCAGGCCTTGAAATCCTGGACCCGGGTCCCAGAACGCAGGGAGAAATCCATGCTTTGGGAGTTGTAGCGCACGGCGCTGGGAGTTGTAGCGCACGGCGCTGGGAGTTATAGCGCAAGGTGCGGGGTTGTCTGGCTCGAACCCGGATCCAGGCCTTGAAATCCTGGACCCGGGTCCAAGAACGCAGGGAGAAATCCATGCTTTGGGAGTTGTAGCGCACGGTTTTGGGAGTTGTAGCGCCGGCGCCGGGTTGTCTGGCTCGAACCCGGATCCAGGCTTTGAAATCTGCATAGGGATCTGGTGAACCCGGGTTCTTCCCTGCAGGTAGAAAGCGATGGCTGGCGCCAGCTCTGGGAGTTGTAGCGCGAGGTGTGCCTGGGAGTTGTAGCGCCTGGCGCTGGGTGGATTTGAACCCGGATCCGGGCCTTGAAATCTGGGGAGGGATGTCTTGAACCCGGCTCCCTCCCCATAGGTAGAAATCAATGGGCGCCGCTGGGAGTTCTAGAGCCGGCGCCCGGTCATCCATCCTGACCCCGAACCCGGTCAGGGGAGGAGATGGTGAAGGGATCTTTTGAACCCGGGTCCCTCCCTGCTGGGAGAAATCAAAGGCCTGGGAGTTGTAGCGCGCGGCAACCCCGGGAGTTCTAGCATCTAGCTTGAACCCGGATCCAGGCCTTGAACCTGGCGCCAGGCCTGGGAGTTGTAGCGCGCAGCTTTGGGAGTTGTAGCATCTAGCTTGAACCCGGATCCAGGCCTTGAACTCAATGCCTGGCGCCAGACCTGGGAGTTGTAGCGCGCAGCTTTGGGAGTTGTAGCATCTAGTTTGAACCCGGATCCAGGGTTTGAGCCTGGCGCCAGGCCTGGGAGTTGTAGCGCGCAGCAACCCCGGGAGTTATAGCATGCGCCTGGCAGGTCATCTCGCTTGAACCCGGATCCAGGCCTTGAACTCAATGCCCGGCGCCAGGCCTGGGAGTTGTAGCACGTGGCGGCGCCGGGAGTTGTAGCGCGCGGCGCCGCCGGGAGTTCTAGCATGCGCCTGGCAGGTCATCTCGCTTGAACCCAGATCCAGGCTTTGAACTCAATGCCTGGCGCCAAGCCTGGGAGTTGTAGCGCGCAGCTTTGGGAGTTGTAGCATCTAGCTTGAACCCGGATCCAGGCCTTGAACCTGGCGCCAGGCCTGGGAGTTGTAGCGCGCAGCTTTGGGAGTTGTAGCATCTAGCTTGAACCCGGATCCAGGCCTTGAACCTGGCGCCAGGCCTGGGAGTTGTAGCGCGCAGCTTTGGGAGTTGTAGCATCTAGTTTGAACCCGGATCCAGGCCTTGAACCTGGCGCCAGGCCTGGGAGTTGTAGCGCGCAGCTTTGGGAGTTCTAGCATCTAGTTTGAACCCGGATCCAGGCCTTGAAATCGATACCTGGCGCCAGGCCTGGGAGTTGTAGCGCGCAGCTTTGGGAGTTGTAGCGCGCGCCTGGAATTTGAAATCTCGGGAGGCGAAGGGATCTCTTGAACCCGGCTCCCTCCCTGCAGGTAGAAACCAATGGCCTGGGAGTTGTAGCGCGCGGCGCCGCCGGGAGTTCTAGCATGCGCCTGGCAGGTCATCTCGCTTGAACCCAGATCCAGGCCTTGAACTCAATGCCTGGCGCCAGGCCTGGGAGTTG
The DNA here is from genome assembly GCA_947686815.1 of Podarcis lilfordi. Lineage (NCBI taxonomy): Eukaryota > Metazoa > Chordata > Lepidosauria > Squamata > Lacertidae > Podarcis > Podarcis lilfordi. Next base: position 50,829,672 of record OX395140.1, on the reverse strand, counting down.
TAGCGCGCGGCAACCCCGGGAGTTCTAGCATCCGGCTTGAACCCGGATCCAGAACTCAAGGCCTGGCGCCAGGCCTGGGAGTTGTAGCGCGCAGCTTTGGGAGTTGTAGCGTGCAGCTTTGGGAGTTGTAGCGCGCGCCTTGGTGCGTCATCTGGATCTTTTTGAACCCGGGATCTTTTGAACCCGGCTCCCTCCCTGCAGGTGGATATCAATGGCCCGGGAGTTGTAGCGCGCGGCGGCGCCGGGAGTTGTAGCGCGCCTGCACCTGGTTGCGGTCGAAGTCGTCCATGGCGTCCTTGACCCCGGCGGTGTAGTTTTCTCCCATGATCCAGGGGAAGCGCGGGATGTAGCCGGTGTAGCCTGCGGGCGGGAAACGTAGTTTGGAGGGCGCCGGGTTGGAGCCCGCCAGGAGGAATCCGGAAGAGGAAACTAGAAATCCCAGAAAGTTCTAGAAATTCAGGGAGGAGAAAACTAGAAATCCCAGAAAGCTTTAGAAATTCAGGAAATTTCAGAAAGCTCTAGAAATCTAGAAAATTCAGGGGAGGAAACTAGAATTCCCAGGAAGGAAATACTAGAATTCCCAAGAAGAAATCTAGAAATTCAGGGAAGGAAACTAGAATTCCCAGGAAGGAAATACTAGAATTCCCAAGAAGAAATCTAGAAATTCAGGGAAGGAAACTATAATTCCCGTTAAGGAAATACTAGAATTCCCAAGAAGAAATCTAGAAATTCAGGGAAGGAAACTAGAATTCCCAGGAAGGAAATACTAGAATTCCCAAGAAGAAATCTAGAAATTCAGGGAAGGAAACTAGAATTCCCGGGAAGGAAATACTAGAATTCCCAAGAAGAAATCTAGAAATTCAGGGAAGGAAACTAGAATTCCCGGGAAGGAAATACTAGAATTCCCAAGAAGAAATCTAGAAATACACTGAAGGAAACTAGAATTCCCAGGAAGGAAATACTAGAATTCCCAAGAAGAAATCTAGAAATTCAGGGAAGGAAACTAGAATTCCGGAAGGAAATACTAGAATTCCCAGGAAGAAATCTAGAAATTCAGGGAAGGAAACTAGAATTCCCAGGAAGGAAATACTAGAATTCCCAAGAAGAAATCTAGAAATTCAGGGAAGGAAACTAGAATTCCCAGGAAGGAAATACTAGAATTCCCAAGAAGAAATCTAGAAATTCAGGGAAGGAAACTAGAATTCCCGGGAAGGAAATACTAGAATTCCCAAGAAGAAATCTAGAAATTCAGGGAAGGAAACTAGAATTCCCAGGAAGGAAATACTAGAATTCCCAAGAAGAAATCTAGAAATTCAGGGAAGGAAACTAGAATTCCCGGGAAGAAATCTAGAAATTCAGGGGAGGAAACTAGAGTTCCCAGGAAGGAGGAAACTAGAATTCCCAGAAAGTTCTAGAAATTCAGGGAAGGAGGAAACTAGAATTCCCAGGAAGAAATCTAGAGATTCAGGGAAGGAAACTAGAATTCCCAGGAAAAACTAGAATTACCAGGAAGGAGGAAACTAGAATTCCCAAACTAGAAATCCCAGGAAGGAGGAGACTAGAATTCCCAGAAAGTTCTAGAAATTCAGGGAAGGAGGAAACTAGAATTCCCAGGAAGAAATCAGGGAAGGAAACTAGAATTCCCAGGAAGGAAAAACTAGAATTCCCAGAAAGAAATCTAGAAATTCAAGGAAGGAGGAAACTAGAATTCCCAGGAAGGTGGAACTAAAATTCCCAGGAAGGAGGAAGCTAGAATTTCCAGGAAGGAGGAACTAGAATTCCCAGGAAGGAGGAAGCTAGAATTCCCAAACTAGAAATCCCAGGAAGGAGGAAACTAGAATTCCCAAACTAGAAATCCCAGGAAGGAGGAAACTAGAATTCCCAAACTAGAAATCCCAGGAAGGAGGAAGCTAGAATTCCCAGGGAGGAAACTAGAAATCCCAGAAAGTTCTAGAAATTCAGGGAAGGAGGAAACTAGAATTCCCAGGAAGAAATCAGGGAGGAAACTAGAATTCCCAGGAAGAAATCAGGGAGGAAACTAGAATTCCCAGGAAGGGAAAACTAGAATTCCCAGGAAGAAATCTAGAGATTAAGCGGAGGAAACTAGAATTCCCAGGAAGAAATCCAGAAATTCAGGGAAGGAAACTAGAATTCCCAGGGAGATCCAGGAATTCAGGGGAGGAAACTAGAGTTCCCAGTAAAGAGGAAACTAGAATTCCCAGGAAGAAATCAGGGAGGAAACTAGAATTCCCAGGAAGGAGGAAACTAGAATTCCCAAACTAGAAATCCCAGAAAGTTCTAGAAATTCAGGGAAGGAAAAACTAGAATTCCCAGGAAGAAATCAGGGAGGAAACTAGAATTCCCAGGAAGGGAAAACTAGAATTCCCAGGTACAAATTGGGGCATTTCTGCCAGAAAACTGGAATTCCCAGGAAGGAGGAAACTAGAATTCCCAGGAAGGAATCTAGAAATTCAGGGGAGGAAACTAGAATTCCCAGGGAGGAGGAAACTACAATTCCCAGGAAGAGGAAACTAGAATTCCCAAACTAGAAATCCCAGGAAGGAGTAAACTAGAATTCCCAGGAAGAAATCTAGAAATTCAGGGAAGGAAACTAGAATTCCCAGGGAGGAGGAAACTACAATTCCCAGGAAGAGGAAACTAGAATTCCCAGAAAGTTCTAGAAATTCTGGGAAGGAGGAAACTAGAATTCCCAGGAAGGAGGAAACTAGAATTCCCAGGAAAACTAGAAATCCCAGGAAGGCGGAAACTAGAATTCCCAGGAAAACTAGAATTCCCAGGAAGGAGGAAACTAGAATTCCCAGGGAAACTAGAAATCCCAGGAAGGAGGAAACTAGAATTCCCAGGAAGGAGGAAACTAGAAATCCCAGGAAGGAGGAAACTAGAATTCCCAGGAAGAAATCTAGAAATTCAGGGGAGGAAACTAGAATTCCCAGGAAAGAATCTAGAAATTCAGGGGAGGAAACTAGAATTCCCAGGAAAAACTAGAATTCCCAGGAAGGAAAAACTAGAATTCCCAGGAAGAAATCTAGAAATTCAGAGAAGGAAACTAGAATTCCCAGGAAGGAGGAAGCTAGAATTCCCAAGAAGGAGGAAACTAGAATTCCCAAACTAGAAATCCCCGAAAGGGGAGGAAATTCAGGGGAGGAAACTAGAGTTTCCAGTAAAGAGGAAACTAGAATTCCCAGGAAGGAGGAAACTAGAATTCCCAGGAAGGAAAAACTAGAATTCCCAGGTACAAATTGGGGCATTTCTGCCAGAAAACTAGAATTCCCAGGAAATAGGAAACTAGAATTCCCAAACTAGAATTCCCAGGAAGGAGGAAAGTAGAATTCCCAGAAAGTTCTAGAAATTCAGGGAAGGAGGAAACTAGAATTCCCAGGAAGGAAAAACTGGAATTCCCAGGAGAAATCTAGAAATCCAGGGCTGTTCTAATTCCAAGGAGGAGAGATCTAGAAATCCCTGCCAGAAATCTAGTGTTCTCTAGAAATCCCAACAAGGAGAAATCTAGAAATCCCGGGAAGGAGAGATGTGGAAATCTCCGGAAGGAGAGATCTGGAAATCCCGGGAAGGAGAGATCTGGAAATCCCGGGAAGGAGAGATCTGGAAATCCCGGGAAGAAGAGATCTAGAAATCTCTGCCAGGAGAAATCTAGAAATCCAGGGCTGTTCTAATTCCAAGTAGGAGAGATCTAGAAATCCCTGCCAGAAATCTAGTGATCTCTAGAAATCTAGAAATCCCAACAAGGAGAAATCTAGAAATCCTGGGAAGGAGAAATCTAGAAATCCTGGGAAGGAGAGATCTAGAAATCCTGGGAAGGAGAGATCTAGACATCCTGGGAAGGAGAGATCTAGAAATCCTGGGAAGGAGAAATCTAGACATCCTGGGAAGGAGAGATCTGGAAATCCTGGGAAGGAGAGATCTAGAAATCCTGGGAAGCAGAAATCTAGAAATCCTGGGAAGGAGAGATCTGGAAATCCCTGCAAGGAGAAATCTAGAAATCCCCGGAAGGAGAGATCTAGAAATCCCCGGAAGGAGAGATCTAGAAATCCTGGGAAGGAGAGATCTAGAAATCCCCGGAAGGAGAGATCTGGAAATCCCCGGAAGGAGAAATCTAGAAATCCTGGGAAGGAGAGATCTAGAAATCCCTGCAAGGAGAAATCTAGAAATCCTTGGAAGGAGAGATCTAGAAATCCTGGGAAGGAGAGATCTAGGAAGCCCCCCAGGGAGAAATCTAGACCTCCCTGCAAAGAGAAATCTAGAAATCCCTAGAAGAAGACCGATGGAAATCTCCGCCAGGAGAAATGGAGAGATCCCTGCCAGGAGATCTCTAGAAATCTCTTTTGCCTCTGAGCAGTTTGACCCCGCAAGGAGAGATCTAGAAATCCCTGCCAGTGATCTCGAAATCCCGAGAAGATGATATATAGAAATCTATGCCAGAGAAATCTAGTCATCCCGGGAAGGCGGGATCTAGAAATCTCCGGAAATCTCGAAATCCTCGCAAGGAGAAATCTAGTCGTCCCAGGAAGGCGGGATCTAGAAATCTCTGGAAATCTCGAAATCCTCACAGGGAGAAATCTAGTCGTCCCGGGAAGGCGGGATCTAGAAATCTCCGGAAATCTCAAAATCCTCACAAGGAGAGATCTAGTCATCCCGGGAAGGCGGAATCTAGAAATCTCTGGAGATCTCGAAATCCCTGCAAAGAGAAATCTAGAAAATGTGTTTCTGAAAGAGGGTGGAGCTTTCTGGGTTGGGGGCGGGGTTTCTGGGGAGTGGGCGGGGCTTCTGGAGGAAGTGGGCGGGGCTTCTGCAGGAAGTGGGCGGGGCCATCCCAGGAAGGAGGGATTTAGAAATCCTTGCAGGAGAAATATAGGGATTTCTGCTTGGGGGCGGGGCTTCTAGAGGAAGTGGGCGGGGCCATCCCAGGAAGGAGAAAATTAGGGATTTCCGGTTGGAGGCGGGGCTTCTGGAGGAAGTGGGCAGGGCCATCCCAGGAAGGAGGGATCTAGAAATCCTTGCATGAGAAATCTAGGGATTTCTGGTTGGAGGCGGGGCTTCTGGAGGAAGTGGGCGGGGCCATCCCAGGAAGATCTAGAAATCCTTGCAGGAGAAATCTAGGGATTTCGGGTTGGGGGCGGGGCTTCTGGAGGAAGTGGGTGGGGCCATCCCAGGAAGGAGAAAATTAGGGATTTTCGATTGTGGGCGGGGCTTCTGGAGGAAGTGGGCGGGGCCATCCCAGGAAGGAGAGATCTAGAAATCCTTGCAGGCGAAATCTAGGGATTTCCGGTTGGGGGCGGGGCTTCTGGAGGAAGGGGTGGGGCTTCTGGAGGAAGTGGGCGGGGCCATCCCAGGAAGGAGGAATCTAGGGATTTCTGCTTGTGGGCGGGGCTTCCGGGGGAGTGGGTGGGGCTTCTGGAGGAAGGGGAGGGGCCACCCCAGGAAGGAGAAATCTAGGGATTTCCGGTTGGGGCGGGGCTTCTGGAGGAAGGGGCGGGGCCTACCGGAAATGGCCTTCCTCTGGACCAGGTTGGGGGCGTCCATCTTGGGGGTGCGGTCAAAGCGGCAGATGTCCGTCGTCGTCTCGGTGGGCGGAGGGAGGGGCGTGGCCTCGATCCGGGTCGTCTGGGGGCGGAGTTAGGGAGAGGGGAGGAGTCAGTGAGAGGGAAGCTCCGCCCTCCCCAGATTTCCCTGCAAGGAGAAATCTAGAAAACCCACCAAGAAATAAAAATCCCTGCAAGTAGAAATCTAGAAATCGAGGGAATTCTAGAGATCAGGAAAAAAATCTAGAAATCCCCGCAAGGAGAAATCTAGAAATCGGGGGTAATCTAGAAATCCCTGCAAGCAGAAATCTAGAAATAAGGGGGAAAATCTAGAAATCCCTGCAAGGAGAAATTGAGGGAATTCTAGGGATCAGGAAAAATCTAGAAATCCCCGCAAGGAGAAATCTAGAAATCAGGGGAAAAAATCTAGAAATCCCTGCAAGCAGAAATCTAGAAATCCCCGCCAGGAAAAACCTGGAAATCAGGAAAAATCCAGAATTTCCCGCAAGCAGAAATCTAGAAATCAGGAAAAAAATCTAGAAATCCCCACAAGCAGAACTCTAGAAATCAGGAAAAAAAAATCCAGAAATCCCTGCAAGCAGAAATCTAGAAATCGAGGGAATTCTAGAGATCAGGAAAAAAATCTAGAAATCCCCGCAAGGAGAAATCTAGAAATCAGGGGGGAAATCTAGAAATCCCTGCAAGGAGAAATCTAGAAATCAGGGGGGAAATCTAGAAATCCCCGCAAGGAGAAATCTAGAAATCAGGGGGGGGGGAATCTAGAAATCCCCGCCAGGAAAAACCTGGAAATCAGGAAAAATCCAGAATTTCCCGCAAGCAGAAATCTAGAAATCAGGAAAAAAAATCTAGAAATCCCCGCAAGGAGAAATCTAGAAATGATGGGGGGAAATTGGGGCAGAAAAAGAAAAAATTGGGATGGAAAACGGGGAAATATTGGGGGAAATTGGGACAGAAAATTGGGGTGGAAAAAGGAAATATTGGGGTGAAATTGGGGCGAAAAAGGGAAATATTAGGGCGGGGAAAGGGGGGATATTGGGGAAAAATGGGGATGAAAAAGGGAAAAATGAAGGGGAAATTGGGGCGAAAAGGGGAATAATTGCGGCAGAAAAAGGGGGGAAATTGGGGTGAAAAGAGGGAAATTGGGGGAAAATTGGGGCGGAAAAGGGGAGAAATTTAGGTGGAAAAGGGGAAACATTGGGAAAATTGGGGGGAAATTGGGATGAAAAAGGGAAAAATGAAGGGAAAATTGGGGTGAAAAGGGGAATAATTGCAGCAGAAAAAGAGGGGAAATTGGGGCAGAAAAGGGGAAAAATTGGGGTGAAAAGAGGGAAATTGGGGGGAAATTGGGGCGGAAAGGGGAAAAATTAGGTGACAAGGGAAAAATTTGGGGGAAATTGGGGGGGGGAAATTGGGGTGGAAAAAGGGGGGAAATTGGGACTGAAAAAGGGAAAAATTGGGGGGAAATTGGAGTGAAAAAGGGAAAAATTGGGGTGGAAAGAGGGGGAAAATTTGGGTGAAAAGGGGAAAAATTGGGGGGAAATTGGAGTGAAAAAGGGAAAAATTGGGATAGCAGAAATCTAGAATTCTCTCCATTCAGAAACCCAGAACTCCCCGCCAGCAGAAACCTAGAAAATCAGGGAAATCCTGGATTCGAACCCGCAACCCGTCTCCCTACCTCCCCACATGGCGCCGCCCGGCCCCCCTGCCCGCAGATCAGCGCCATCCCGGCGTCGCACGGCGCCCGCTCCTCCCGTCCGCAAACCAAGGCGACGTCCGGGTGGCAAAGGTACATCCTGGGCGCCGGGTTCGAATCCCGCCCGGCGACGGAGGAGAACTGGCGCCAGCCGGGTCCGCAGGCCAATCGGAGGCCGGGGTGGCAGGGGGCGGGGGCCGGGCGAGGCTCCGCCCCTGTCGGCGGGCAGATGATGGCGGGTTTGGGAGTTGTAGCGCCGGGCGGCGGCCGGTTGGGGAGGCGGAGGCAGCCTTGGTAAGGGGCGGAGCCTGGAAAAGAGAATAATAATGATAATTAATAATCATAATAATAAAGGCTGGAAGAGAGAAGAATAATAGTAATAATAATAATAATAATAATAATAATAAAAGCCTGGAAGAGAGAAGAAGAAGAATAGTAATAATAATAATAATAATGATAATAATAATAATAATAATAATAAAGGCTGGAAGAGAGAAGAAGAAGAATAGTAATAATAATAATAATGATAATAATAATAATAAAGGCTGGAAGAGAGAAGAAGAAGAATAGTAATAATAATAATAATGATAATAATAATAATAAAGGCTGGAAGAGAGAAGAAGAAGAATAGTAATAATAATAATAATGATAATAATAACAATAATAATAGAAGCCTGGAAGAGAGAATAATAGCAATAATAATAATAGTAATAGAGATATAATAATAATAATAAGCCTGAAAGAAGCGGCGAGAGATTTAGTAATAATAATAATAATAGAAGAAGAAGAAGAAAGATTGAAAAAATAATGGTGCAAAAGGCTGGGTAATGTGAAATAATCGATACCGTAATATGATAAGATGAAGATAAAGATAGATAGATACATACATACATACAGAGATACAGAGATAGATAGATACAGACAGATAGATAGATAGACAGACAGATAGATAGATAGATAGATAGATAGATACAGAGATAGATAAAGATAGATAGATACAGAGATACAGAGATAGATAAAGATAGATAGATACAGAGATAGATAGATAGATAGATAGATAGATACAGAGATAGATAGATAGATACAGAGATAGATAAAGATAGATAGATACAGAGATACAGAGATACAGAGATAGATAAAGATAGATAGATACAGAGATAGATAGATAGATAGATAGATAGATAGATAGATAGATAGATACAGAGATAGATAGATAGATAGATAGATACAGAGATCGATCTAGAAAGATATAGATATAGGTAGGTAGATATAGAGACATAAAGATAGAGATAAATAAATAAAGATACACAGATACATAAGAGATAGATAATATATAGCTATATAGATAAAGATATGTAGATACATAGATAGCGATAGATATACATAGATATAGATTAGAAAGATAGATAAAGATAGAGATATAGATAAAGATATATAGATATAAATATAGATAAAGATATATAGATACATAGATATAAATAGATAGTTATAGACAGATATATAGATATACATAGATATGTAGATATATAGATATAGATAGATATAGATAAATAGTTATAGATATATAGATACATAGATATAGATAGTTATAGATACATAGATATAGATAAATAGTTATAGATATATAGATATAGATAGATATATAGATATACATAGATACGTAGATATATAGATATAGATAAAGATATATAGATATATAGATATAGATAAAAGATATATAGATACATAGATATAAATAGATATGTAGATACGTAGATATAGATAAAGATATAGATAGATATAGATGGATAAAGATATATACATAGATATAGATTAGAAAGATAAAGATTTATAGATACAGAGATATAGATAGATATAGATAAAGGTAGATAGATACATAAAGATAGATCGATAGATATATAGATAGAGAGATAGATATATAGATAAAGATATATAGATACATAGAGGTAGATAGATAGATAGATAGATAGATATAAAGATAGATATAGATTAGATAAAAAGATAAATATATAGATACATAGATGGATACATAGATAGATATAGATAGATATAGATAAAGATATGTAGATAGATATAGATTAGATAGAAAGATAGTTAAAGATAGATCTAGAGCTAGATAGATATAGAAAGATAGATAGAGACATAAAGATAGATAGATACATAAAGCGAGATCGATAGATACAGATAGAGAGAGAGAGCTATAGATTAGATAGATAAAGATAAAGATATATAGATGGAGAGAGAGAGAGAGATAGATAGATAGATTGCTATAGATATAGATTAGAAAGATAGATAAAGATATATAGATGCATAGAGATATAGATATAGATAAAGATATATAGATATAAATAGATAAAGATATATAGATACGTAGATATAAATAGATAGTTATAGATAGATATATACAGATACATAGATATAGATAGATAGATATACATAGATACGTAGATATATAGATAGATATAGATAAAGATATATAGATACATAGAGGTCGATACATAGATATAAAGATAGATAGATATAGATTAGATAAAAAGATAGATACGTAGAGAGAGAAAGATATAGATACATAGATGGATACATATAGATAGCTATAGATAAAGATATGTAGATATAGATTAGATAGAAAGATAGTGAAAGATCTATAGATACAGAGCTAGAGGTAGATAGATATAGAAAGATAGAGACATAAAGATAGATAGATACATATAGAGATATAGAGAGAGCGCTATAGATAAAGATATATAGATGGAGAGAGATAAAGAGATAGATAGATAGATACATAGATAGATAGATAGAGATAGATACATACATATATAAATTGCTATAGATATAGATTAGAAAGATAGATAAAGATAGATAGATAGATAGATAGATAAAGATATATAGATACATAGAGGTAGATACATAGATAGATATAAAGATAGATAGATATAGATTAGATAAAAAGATAGATAAAGATATAGATACATGGATAGATATAGATAATGATATGTAGATATAGATTAGATAGAAAGATAGTTAAAGATCTATAGACAACAGAGCTAGAGCTAGATAGATATAGAAAGATAGATAGAGACATAAAGATAGAGACATAAAGCGAAATCGATAGATACATATAAAGATATAGAGAGAGAGCTATAGATTAGATAGATAAAGATAAAGATATATAGATGGAGAGAGAGAGAGAGAGATGGATAGATAGATACATATATAGATTGCTATAGATATAGATTAGAAAGATAGATAAAGATAGATAGATACATAGCTAGAGATATAGATAAAGATATATAGATAACAGAGCTAGAGCTAGATAGATATAGAAAGATAGCTAGAGACATAAAGCGAAATCGATAGATACATATAGAGATATAGAGAGAGAGCTATAGATTAGATAGATAAAGATATATAGATGGAGAGAGATAAAGATATAGATACATAGAGAGAGATACATAGATAGATAGATAGATACATATATAGATTGCTATAGATACAGATTAGAAAGATAGATAAAGATATATAGATACATAGCTAGAGATATAGATAAAGATATATAGATATAAATAGATATAGATAGATAAAGATATATAGATACATAGATATAAATAGTTATAGATTTATAGATACATAGATATAGATAAAGATATATAGATACATAGCTAGAGATATAGATAAAGATATATAGATACATAGATATAGATGGATATATAGATATACATAGATACGTAGATATAAAGATATATAGATACATAGATAAAGATATATACATATACATAGATATAGATAGATAGTTATAGATATATACATATAGATAGATAAAGATATATAGATACATAGATATAGATAGTAATATATAGATACATAGATATAGATAGATATATAGATATACATAGATACGTAGATATAAAGATATATAGATAGATATAGATTTCATATAATAATAATATATGTAATAATATATAGTATAATATATTAATAAAATATATTATAGATGAATATAATATAATAATAATATATATATATATATATATATATATATATATATATAAAAATTATATATATATAATATATTTTTTAATATATTATATATATTTTTATATATATTTATATATATATATATATAGAGAGATATAGATTTTATATAATAATAATTATATATATAATAATATATAGTATAATATATTAATATAATATATTATATATGAATATAATATAATATTATGTACAGATATATAATATATTAAATTATATATATAAATTATATATATATATATATATATATATATATATATATATATATATATATATATATTTATATATGTATACATCTCTGGAAATTGACACACCGGAATACCCCGGGATGTAATTCTGGTGCTGGTCCATGCATTGGCGGAAGGGTCGGTCCCGGCTGGTGAAATCCTCGATAAATTTGGGTTTGGTCAGCGGCGCCAGGACGGAAATGGGACTTTTTTGGATCTTGGGGTCGGTGAGGACGTCGCAGGTGAGGCGGCCGAAAGGTTTGCCCACCTGGTAGCGCACCTGGGGGTAGAAGCCGCTGTAGCTGTCGGAAAAATGGGAAAAATTGGGGGAAAATTGGGGTGAAAAAGGGGAAAATTTGCGCGGAAAAATGGGGCGGAAAAGGGAAAAATGCGTGCAGAAAAATGGGGCGGAAAAGGGAAAAATGCGTGCAGAAAAATGGGGCGGAAAAGGGAAAAATGCGTGCGGAATTTATAGAAAGAGAGATGAATGAAATAAATAAAATTAAATTCAAAAATGGGAAGATTGGGGTGGAAAAGGGGGAAATTGGCGCGGGAAAATGGGGCGGAAAAGGGAAAAATGCGTGCGGAATTTATAGAAAGAGAGATGAATGAAATAAATAAAATTAAATTAAAAAATGGGGAAATTGGGGTGGGAAAGGGAAAAATGGGAAAATTGGGGAGAAAAAGGGGGGAAAAATGGGAAAATTGGGGGGAAATTGGGGTGGAAAAGGGGAAAATCCGTGCGGAAAAATGGGGCGGAATTGATAGAAAGAGAGATGAATGAAATACATAAAATTAAATTAAAAAATGGGAAGATTGAAAATGAAAAATGGGGCGGAATTTATAGAAAGAGAGATGAATGAAATACATAAAATTAAATTAAAAAATGGGAAGATTGAAAATGAAAAATGGGGCGGAATTTATAGAAAGAGAAATGAATGAAATACATAAAATTAAATTAAAAAATGGGAAGATTGAAAATGAAAAATGGGGCGGAATTTATAGAAAGAGAGATGAATGAAATACATAAAATTAAATTAAAAAATGGGAAGATTGAAAATGAAAAATGGGGCGGAATTTATAGAAAGAGAAATGAATGAAATAAATAAAATGAAATTGAAAATGAAAATGAAAAATTGGGGTGGAAAAGGGGATGATTTGCGCGGGAAAATGGGGCGGAAAAGGGAAAAATGCGTGCGGGAAAATGGGGCGGAATTTATAGAAAGAGAGATGAATGAAATAAGTAAAATTAAATTAAAAAATGGGAAAATTGGGGAAAAATTGGGGTGAAAAGGGGGAAAATTTGTGCGGGAAAATGGGGCGGAATTTATAGAGAGATGAATGAAATAAATAAAATTAAATTTAAAAATTGGGAAAATTGGGGTGGAAAAGGGGAAGATTCGTGCGGGAAAATGGGGCGGAATTTATAGAAAGAGAAATGAATGAAATAAATAAATTAAAAATTGGGAAAATTGGGGTGGAAAAGCGGAAGATTCGTGCGGAAAAATGGGGCGGAAAAGGGAAAAATGCGTGCGGGAAAATGGGGCGGAATTGATAGAAAGAGAGATGAATAAATGGAATGAAATGCAATTAAAAAAAAGAAATGGAATGGAATGAAAATATAAATAGAATAGAATAGAATAAAAATTTAAATAAATGAAAATCATGAAATAAAATTCATTAAATAATTAAATCAATCAATCAATAAAATATAAATATAATAAATAAATAACATAAAAAACATAAAAAACATAAAAAACATAAAATAAAATAACAAAACAAAACAAATAATATTTATTTATAATATAATAATATAATAATGTAATATAATATAATAAGGTAATAGAATTATATATATATTATAATCATAATTATAACTTATAATTATGATTATGATTATTATTATTATTATTAGGGCAGATATGGAAGGATGGGAAATGTGATTTATAGGCTGAGGTCGGGTGGGAGAGATGAAGCGACGGAGAGCGGGTGGATCCCACAGGTGGATCGGGACCTGCCGAAAGATCTGGAAAGAAATGGGGAGATCTGCAAGGAAATAGGGAGATCCGCAAAGAAATAGGGAGATCCGCAAAGAAATAGATCTGCAAAGAAATAGGGAGATTGTGATCTGCAAAGAAATGGGAGATCTGAATAGAAAGAGATCTGCAAGGAAATAGGAGGATCTGAATAGAAAGAGATCTGCAAGGAAATAGGGAGATCCGCAAAGAAATAGGGAGATCCACAAAGCAATAGGGAGATCCGCAAAGAAATAGGGAGATTGTGATCTGCAAATAAATAGGGAGATCTGAATAGAAAGATCTGCAAGGAAATAGGGGGATCTGAATAGAAAGAGATCTGCAAGGAAATAGGGAGATCCGCAAAGAAATAGGGAGATCCGCAAAGAAATAGGGAGATCTGCAAGGAAATAGGGAGATCCGCAAAGAAATAGGGAGATTGTGATCTGCAAAGAAATAGGGAGATCTGAATAGAAAGATCTGCAAGGAAATAGGGGGATCTGAATAGAAAGAGATCCGCAAGGAAATAGGGGGATCTGAATAGAAAGAGATCCGCGAAGAAATAGGGAGATCTGCAAGGAAATAGGGAGATTGTGATCTGCAAAGAAATAGGGAGATCTGAATAGAAAGATCTGCAAGGAAATAGGGAGATCTGCAAGGAAATAGGGAGATTGAGATCTGCAAAGAAATAGGGAGATCTGAATAGAAAGAGATCTGCAAGGAAATAGGGAGATCTGCAAGGAAATAGGGAGATCTGCAAAGAAATAGGGAGATCTGCAAGGAAATAGGGAGATCCACAAAGAAATAGGGAGATCCGCAAGGAAATAGGGAGATTGTGATCTGCAAAGAAATAGGGAGATCTGAATAGAAAGATCTGCAAGTAAATAGGGGGATCTGAATAGAAAGAGATCCGCAAAGAAATAGGGAGATCCGCAAAGAAAAAGGGAGATTGTGATCTGCAAGACATAGGCAGATCTGAATAGAAAGATCTGCAAGGAAATAGGGGGATCTGAATAGAAAGAGATCCGCAAAGAAATAGAGAGATTGTGATCTGCAAAGAAATAGGGAGATCTGAATAGAAAGATCTGCAAGGAAATAGGGGGATCTGAATAGAAAGAGATCTGCAAGGAAATAGGGGGATCTGAATAGAAAGAGATCCGCAAAGAAATAGGGAGATCCGCAAAGAAAAAGGGAGATTGTGATCTGCAAAGAAATAGGCAGATCTGAATAGAAAGATCTGCAAGGAAATAGGGGATCTGAATAGAAAGAGATCCACAAAGAAATAGGGAGATTGTGATCTGCAAAGAAATAGGGAGATCTGAATAGAAAGATCTGCAAGGAAATAGGGGGATCTGAATAGAAAGAGATCTGCAAGGAAATAGGTAGATCTGCAAAGAAATAGGGAGATTGTGATCTGCAAAGAAATAGGGAGATCTGAATAGAAAGATCTGCAAGTAAATAGGGGGATCTGAATAGAAAGAGATCCGCAAAGAAATAGGGAGATCCGCAAAGAAAAAGGGAGATTGTGATCTGCAAAGAAATAGGCAGATCTGAATAGAAAGATCTGCAAGGAAATAGGGGGATCTGAATAGAAAGAGATCCGCAAAGAAATAGAGAGATTGTGATCTGCAAAGAAATAGGGAGATCTGAATAGAAAGATCTGCAAGGAAATAGGGGGATCTGAATAGAAAGAGATCTGCAAGGAAATAGGTAGATCTGCAAAGAAATAGGGAGATTGTGATCTGCAAAGAAATAGGGAGATCTGAATAGAAAGATCTGCAAGGAAATAGGGGGATCTGGATAGAAAGAGATCCGCAAAGAAATAGGGAGATCTGCAAAGAAATAGGGAGATTGTGATCTGCAAAGAAATAGGGAGATCTGAATAGAAAGATCTGCAAGGAAATAGGGGGATCTGAATAGAAAGATCTGCAAGGAAATAGGTGGATTTGAATAGAAAGAGATCTGCAAGGAAATAGGAGGATCTGAATAGAAAGAGATCTGCAAGGAAATAGGGGGATCTGAATAGAAAGAGATCTGCAAAGAAATAGGGAGATCTGCAAGGAAATAGGGAGATTGTGATCTGCAAAGAAATAGGTAGATCTGAATAGAAAGATCTGCAAGGAAATAGGGGGATCTGAATAGAAAGATCTGCAAGGAAATAGGGGGATCTGAATAGAAAGAGATCTGCAAGGAAATAGGGAGATCCGCAAAGAAATAGGGAGATCTGCAAAGAAATAGGGAGATTGTGATCTGCAAAGAAATAGGGAGATCTGAATAGAAAGAGATCTGCAAGGAAATAGGGAGATCTGCAAGGAAATAGGGAGATCCACAAAGAAATAGGGAGATCCGCAAGGAAATAGGGAGATCCACAAAGAAATAGGGAGATCCGCAAGGAAATAGGGAGATTGTGATCTGCAAAGAAATAGGGAGATCTGAATAGAAAGAGATCTGCAAGGAAATAGGGAGATCTGCAAGGAAATAGGGAGATCCACAAAGAAATAGGGAGATCTGCAAGGAAATAGGGAGATCCACAAAGAAATAGGGAGATCCGCAAGGAAATAGGGAGATTGTGATCTGCAAAGAAATAGGGAGATCTGAATAGAAAGATCTGCAAGTAAATAGGGGGATCTGAATAGAAAGAGATCCGCAAAGAAATAGGGAGATCCGCAAAGAAATAGGGAGATCCGCAAAGAAATAGGGAGATCTGCAAAGAAATAGGGAGATTGTGATCTGCAAAGAAATAGGGAGATCTGAATAGAAAGATCTGCAAGGAAATAGGGGGATCTGAATAGAAAGAGATCCGCAAAGAAATGGGGAGATCTGCAAAGAAATAGGGAGATTGTGATCTGCAAAGAAATAGGGAGATCTGAATAGAAAGATCTGCAAGGAAATAGGGGGATCTGAATAGAAAGAGATCCGCGGGGAAATAGGGAGATCGCGATTCGCAAAGAAATGGGGAGAAATAGGTGGATCTGCAAAGAAAGAGGGAGATCCGTAAAGAAAAACGGAGATCTGAATAGAAATAGATCTGGAAAGAAATCGGTAGATGTGAGAAGAAATAGGGAGATCTGCCAAGAAATAGGGAGATCTGCCAAGAAATAGGGAGATCTGCCAAGAAATAGGGAGATCTGCCAAGAAAGAGGAAGATCTGCCAAGAAATAGGGAGATCACGATATGTGAAGAAATGGGGAGATCTGCAAAGAAAGAGGTGGATCTGCCAAGAAATAGGTAGATTGCGATTTGCAAAGAAATAGGGAGATCTGGAAAGGGGGAGATCTGGAAAGAGGTGGATCTGCAAAGAAAGAGGTAGATCTGGAAAGAAACAGGGAGATCTGAATAGAAAGAGATCTGCAAGAAAATAGGTAAATCTGAATAGGAAGAGATCTGCAAGGAAATAGGTAGATCTGGAAAGAAACAGGGAGATCTGAATAGAAAGAGATCTGCAAGAAAATAGGTAAATCTGAATAGAAAGAGATCCGCAAGGAAATAGGGAGATCTGCAAAGAAATAGGGAGATCTGCAAAGAAATAGGTAGATCGCAATATCTAAAGAACTGGGGAGATCTGCAAGGAAATAGGTAGATCTGGAAAGAAATAGGCAGATCTGCAAGGAAAGAGGGAGATCTGAATAGAAATAGATCCGCAAAAGAAATAGGTAGATCTGGTAAGAAAGAGGGAGATCTGAAAGGAAATAGGTAGATCGCGATCTGCAAAGAAATAGGTGAATCTGCAAGGAAATAGGTAGATCTGGAAGGAAAGAGGGAGATCTGCAAAAAATCGGTAGATCAGAATTAAAAGAAATAGGGAGATCTGCAAGGAAATGGGGAGATCTGAATAGAAAGAGATCTGCAAGGAAATAGGTAGATCTGCAAAGAAATAGGGAGATTTGAATAGAAAGAGATCTGCAAGGAAATAGGGAGATCTGCAAAGAAATAGGGAGATCTGAATAGAAAGAGATCTGCAAGGAAAGAGGGAGATCTGGAAAGAAATAGGTAGATCTGCAAGAAATAGGTAGATCTGGAAAGAAAGAGGGAGATCTGCAAAAAATCGGTAGATCGGAATTTAAAAAAAATAGGTAGATCTGCAAAGAAACAGGGAGATCTGAATAGAAAGAGATCTGCAAGGAAATAGGGAGATCTGCAAAGAAATAGGGAGATTTGAATAGAAAGAGATCTGCAAGGAAAGAGGGAGATCTGCAAATAAATCGGTAGATCTGCAAAGAAATAGGTGGATCGCGATCCGCAAAGAAATGGGGAGATCTGCAAGGAAATAGGTAGATCTGGAAAGAAAGAGGGAGATCTGCAAAAAATCGGTAGATCGGAATTTAAAAAAATAGGTAGATCTGCAAAGAAACAGGGAGATCTGAATAGAAAGAGATCTGCAAAGAAATAGGGAGATCTGCAAGGAAATAGATTGCGATCCGCAAATAAATAGGGAGATCTGCATAGAAAGATGAAGATCTGGTAAGAATCAGGTAGATCTGCCAAGAAATAGGTAGATTGTGATATGCAAAGAAATAGGGAGATCTGCAAGGAAATAGATCACGATCCGCAAAGAAATAAGTAGATCTGCAAGGAAAGAGGAAGATCTACCAAGAAATAGGGAGATCTGCCAGGAAATAGGGAGGTCGCGATCCGCAAAGAAAGAGGTGGGTCTGCCAGGAAATAGGGAGATCTGCAAATGGGGAGATCTGAATAGAAAGAGATCTGCAGAGAAATAGGGAGATGTGAGAGGAGATCTGTAAAGAAAGAGATCTGCACGGAAATAGGGAGATCTGTAAAGAAATAAGTAGATCTGCAAAGAAAGAGGGAGATCTGCAAGGAAAGAGGGAGATCTGCAAGGAAATAAGGGAGATCGCGATCAGCAGAGAAATAGGTGGATCTGCAAGAAAATAGGTGGATCTGCCAAGAAATCGGTAGATCTGAATAGAAGGAGATCTGTAAAGAAAGAGGTGGATCTACAAACAAATAGGTAGGTTGCGATATGCAAGGAAATAGGGAGATCCCAATCAGCCTAGAAATGGGGAGATCTGCCAAGAAATAGATCTGTAAAGAAATAGGTATATTGGGAGATATGGAGGGGCATGGCAGATCCCACAGGGGGATGGGGATCCGGAAAGAAATGGGGAGATCTTCAAAGAAATAGGAAGATCTGGAAAGAAAGAGATCTGGAAAGAAATGGGGGGATCTGGAAAGAAAGAGGGAGATCTGCAAAGAAATGGGGAGATCCGAATAAAAAGAGATCTGGAAAGAAATAGGATATGATCCACAAAGAAATAGGTATATATACAAGGAAAGAGGTAGATCCGCAAGGAAAGAGACAGATCTGCAAAGAAATCGGTAGATCTGGAAAGAAACAGGTGGATCTGGAAAGAAATAGGTGGATCTGGGAAGAAACAGGTGGATCTGGAAAGAAACAGGTAGATTGTGATTTGCAAAGAAATAGGTAGATTTGCATAGAAAGAGATCCGCAAGGAAATAGGGAGATCTGCAAGGAAATTGGTAGATCTGCAAGGAAATAGGTAGATCTGAATAGAAAGAGATCCTCCAGGAAATAGGGAGATCTGCAAGGAAATAGGTAGATCGCGATCAGCAAAGAAATAGCGGGAAAACGGGGAGAGAAAGATGGGAAAGTCAGGAAAGGGTTAAGGATGGGATCCCTGGGGATCATCCAGACCAACCCCGGTGGGAGGAAGCCATTGGGGAGGATCTGGAATGATCGGAAATGGGACGGGTTGGGAGAGATGGAGGGATGTGCGACGGGTGGATCCCACAGGGGGATGGGGATCCGGAAAGAAAGGGGGTCAATTACTAATAGTAATCAATATTATATATTTTATATATATATATATATATATATATATATATATATATATATATATAATTAATATAGATCAATATGGATAAGTAATCAATATTATTTATTAATAAATATTTTTGTTGGGTCTATGGACCGTAATAAAGCTTGATGATGATTAATAAATATAATAATAATAATATTTACTAATAGTAATCAATATTATAGTAATCAATATTATATATATATATAATATTAATATAGATCAATGGTAATAAGTCATAAATAATATTTATTAGTAAATATAATAATATTTACTAATAGTAATATATATATATTCCTATTAGTAATATATATTACTATAACTATATATATTACTATATATAATATTAATATAGATCAATAGTACTAAGTAATAAATAATATTTATTACTAAATATAATAATAATATATAATATTAATATAGATCAATAGTACTAAGTAATAAATAATATTTATTAGTAAATATAATAATATTTACTAATAGTAATATATATATATTACTATTAGTAATATATATTACTATTAGTATATATATTACTATATATAATATTAATATAGATCAATAGTAACAAGTAATAAATAATATTTATTACTAAATATAATAATAATATTTACTAATAGTAATATATATATATATATTACTATTAGTAATATATATTACTATTACTATATATATTACTATATATAATATTAATATAGATCAATAGTAATAAGTAATAAATAATATTTATTAGTAAATATAATAATAATATTTACTAATAGTAATATATATATATTACTATTACTATATATATTACTATATATAATATTAATATAGATCAATAGTATTAAGTAATGAATATTGTTTATTAGTAAATATAATAATAATAATATTTACTAATAGTAATATAAATATATTACTATTACTATATATACTACTATATATAATATTAATATAGATCAATAGTAATAAGTAATAAATAATATTTATTAGTAAATATAATAATAATATTTACTAATAGTAATATATATATTACTATTAGTAATATATATTACTATTACTATATATATTACTATATATAAAATTAACATAGATCAATATTAGTAAGTAATAAATTATTATTATTATTATTATTATTATTATTATTATTATTATTATTATTAAAATAAATATTTTATATATATATATATTCTCCCTCTTACTAAAAACTCACCCCGGAATATAATAGGGTTCCTGCGGCAAGAACCTCTCCTTCCCGACCGACGCCATCTTGCCCTGGGAGGCACCTTTGGGTGCTGGTCTTGCCTCCCCTTGGACTCCCCTTGGCTACCATTGTTACGCTCTACCTGTGTGACATCGGCCTGGAGTTCAACCTTTAAAACCGGCCTGGAAAATGGGCTTTACCGGTGAGATTTCCGCCTGAAAATTGGCTTTACCGGTGAGATTTCCGCCTGAAAATGGGCTTTACCGGTGAGATTTCTGCCTGAATTCATGGGGGTTTAGATCTCATTGTGAAGCTCTACCTGTGTGACATCGGCCTGCAGTTCAACCTTTAAAACCGGCCTGAAAATTGGCTTTACCGGTGAGATTTCCGCCTGAATTCATGGGGATTTAGGGCTCATTGTGAGGCTCTACCTGTGTGACATTGGCCTGGAGTTCAACCTTTCAAACCGGCCTGGAAAATGGGCTTTACCGGTGAGATTTCCGCCTGAAAATTGGCTTTACTGGTGAGATTTCCGCCTGAATTCATGGGGATTTAGATCTCATTGTGAAGCTCTACCTGTGTGACATCGGCCTGGAGTTCAACCTTTAAAACCGGCCTGGAAAATTGGCTTTACCAGCTGGATTTCTGCCAGAAAATTGGCTTTACCGGTGAGATTTCTGCCTGAATTCATGGGGATTTAGATCTCATTGTGAAGCTCTACCTGTGTGACATCGGCCTGGAGTTCAACCCTTAAAAGTAGCCTGAAAAATTGGCTTTACCTGTGAGATTTCTGCCTGAATTAATGGGAATTTATTGTTATTAAGGGGAATCTGAAAAATTGGCTTTTCCGGTGGGTTTTCTGCCTGAAAATTGGCTTTACCGGTGAGATTTCCGCCTGAATTAATGGGGATTTAGATCTCATTGTGAAGCTCTACCTGTGTGACATCGGCCTGGAGTTCAACCTTTAAATCCGGCCTGGGAAATTGGCTTTACCGGTGACGTTTCCGCCTGAAAATTGGCTTTACCGGTGAGATTTCCGCCTGAATTCAGGGGGGGTTAGATCTCATTGTGAAGCTCTACCTGTGTGAAATCGGCCTGGAGTTCAACCTTTCAAACCGGCCTGGTAAATGGGCTTTACCGGTGAGATTTCCGCCTGAAAATTGGCTTTACCGGTGAGATTTCCGCATGAAAATTGGCTTTACCTCTGAGATTTCTGCCTGAATTCATGGGGATTTAGAGCTTGACCTGTGTGACTTCGGCCTGCGATTCAACCGGTCAAACTAGCCTGAAAAATTGGCTTTACCTGTGAGATCTCTGCCTGAAAATTGGCTTTGCCAGTGAGATTTCTGCCTGAAAATTGGCTATACCGGTGAGATTTCTGCCTCAATTCATGGGGATTTAGGTATTAAAGAGAGGAAAAGTCTCGCGCTCTACCTGGTGGATTGCGGCCTGAATTAGAGGGGAATTAGACATGAAGGGGAGTCTGAAAAATTGGCTTTTCCGGTGGGATTTCTGCCTGAAAATTGGCTTTACCAGTGAGATTTCTGCCTGAAAATTGGCTTTACAGGTGAGATTTCTGCCTGAATTAATGGGGATTTAGGGATTCAGGGGAGTCTGAAAAATTGGCTTTACCTGTGAGATTTCCACCTCAATTCATGGGGATTTAGAGCTTGACCTGTGTGACTTCGGCCTGCGATTCAACCGGTCAAACTGGCCTGAAAATTGGCTTTACCTGTGAGATTTCTGCCTGAAAATTGGCTTTACCGGTGAGATTTCTGCCTGAATTCTTGGGGATTTAGGTATTAAAGAGAGGAAAATTCTTGCGCTCTACCTGGTGGATTGCGGCCTGAATTAGAGGGGAATTAGACATGAAGGGGAGTCTGAAAATTTGGCTTTTCCGGTGGGATTTCTGCCTGAAAATTGGCTTTTTCCTGTGGGATTTCTGCCTGAAAATTGGCTTTACTGGTGAGATTTCTGCCTGAATTCATGGGGATTTAGGGATTCAGGGGAGTCTGAAAAATTGGCTTTTCCGGTGGGATTTCTGCCTGAATTAATGGGGATTTAGGGATTCAGGGGAGTCTGAAAAATTGGCTTTACCTGTGAGATTTCTGCCTGAATTAATGGGGATTTAGACATGAAGGGCAGTCTGAAAAATTGGCTTTACCAGTGAGATTTCTGCCTGAATTAATGGGAATTTATTGTTATTCAGGGGAATCTGAAAAATTGGCTTTTCCGGTGGGATTTCTGCCTGAAAATTGGCTTTACCAGTGAGATTTCTGCCTGAAAATTGGCTTTACCGGTGAGATTTCTGCCTGAATTCATGGGGATTTAGGGATTCAGGGGAGTCTGAAAAATTGGCTTTACCTGTGAGATTTCCGCCTGAATTCATGGGGATTTAGAGCTTGACCTGTGTGACTTCGGCCTGCGATTCAACCGGTCAAACTAGCCTGAAAATTGGCTTTACCTGTGAGATTTCTGCCTGAATTAATGGGGATTTAGCTATGAAGAGCAGTCTGAACAATTGGCTTCACCTGTGAGATTTCTGCCTGAAAATTGGCTTTACCGGTGGGATTTCTGCCTGAATTCATGGGGATTTAGGGATTCAGGGGAGTCCGAAAAATTGGCTTTACCTGTGAGATTTCCGCCTGAATTCATGGGGATTTAGAGTTTGACCTGTGTGACTTCGGCCTGCGATTCAACCGGTCAAACTAGCCTGAAAATTGGCTTTACCTGTGAGATTTCTGCCTGAATTAATGGGGATTTAGCTATGAAGAGCAGTCAGAACAATTGGCTTTACCTGTGAGATTTCTGCCTGAATTTATGGGAATTTAGAGATTAAAGGGGGGTCTGAAAAATTGGCTTTTCTGGTGAGATTTCTGCCTGAAAATTGGCTTTACCTGTGAGATTTCTGCCTGAAAATTGGCTTTTCCGGTGGGATTTCTGCCTGAAAATTGGCTTTACCGGTGAGATTTCTGCCTGAATCAATGGGAATTTAGGTATTAAATGGAGGACAATTATCACGCTCAACCTGTTGGATTGCGGCCTGAAACTGGCCTGAAAAATTGGCTTTTCCGGTGGGATTTCTGCCTGAATTAATGGGAATTTAGATATTAAAGGGAGTCTGAAAAATTGGCTTTACCAGTGAGATTTCTGCCTGAATTAATGGGAAATTTAGATATTAAAGGGAGTCTGAAAAATTGGCTTTACCAGTGAGATTTCTGCCTGAAAATTGGCTTTACCGGTGAGATTTCTGCCTGAATTCATGGGGATTTAGGGATTCAGGGGAGTCTGAAAAATTGGCTTTACCTGTGAGATTTCCGCCTGAATTCATGGGGATTTAGAGCTTGACCTGTGTGACTTCGGCCTGCGATTCAACCGGTCAAACTAGCCTGAAAATTGGCTTTACCTGTGAGATTTCTGCCTGAATTAATGGGGATTTAGCTATGAAGAGCAGTCAGAACAATTGGCTTTACCTGTGAGATTTCTGCCTGAATTTATGGGAATTTAGAGATTAAAGGGGGTCTGAAAATTGGCTTTTCTGGTGAGATTTCTGCCTGAAAATTGGCTTTACCTGTGAGATTTCTGCCTGAAAATTGGCTTTTCCGGTGGGATTTCTGCCTGAAAATTGGCTTTACCGGTGTGATTTCTGCCTGAATCAATGGGAATTTAGGTATTAAATGGAGGGAAATAATCGCGCTCAACCTGGTGGATTGCGGCCTGAAACTGGCCTGAAAAATTGGCTTTTCCGGTGGGATTTCTGCCTGAATTAATTGGAATTTAGATATTAAAGGGAGTCTGAAAAATTGGCTTTTCCGGTGGGATTTCTGCCTGAATTAATGGGGATTTAGGGATTCAGGGGAGTCCGAAAAATTGGCTTTACCTGTGAGATTTCTGCCTGAAAATTGGCTTTGCCAGTGAGATTTCTGCCTGAATTAATGGGAATTTAGGTATTAAAGGGGAGTCTGAAAAATTGGCTTTTCCGGTGGGATATCTGCCTGAAAATTGGCTTTACCAGTGAGATTTCTGTCTGAAAATTGGCTTTACCTGTGAGATTTCTGCCTGAATTAATGGGGATTTGGGTATTCAAGGGAGGAAAAGCTTCGCGCTCTACCTGGTGGATTGCGGCCTGATCTGTTGGGGAATTGCTGTCGGCAGGCAGGAGTTCAACAGGTGAAGCTGGTCTGAAAAACGGGCTTTTCCGGTGGGATTTCTGCCTGAATTAATGGGGATTTAGGTACGAAGGGGAGGGAAATTTTCGCGCTCTACCTGGTGGATTGCGGCCTGATCTGTTGGGGAACGGCGGCCTGATCTTTGCGCTCTACCTGGTGGATTGCGGCCTGATCTACCTGCATGATCTACCTGGGGAATTGCTGCCTGATCTATTCAATATCAACCTGGTGAATTGCTGCCTGATCTACCTGGTGAATTTCTGCCTGATCTACCTGGTGAATTGCTGCCTGATCTACCTGCCTGATCTACCTGTTGAATTTCTGCCTGATCTATTGATGAATTCCTGCCTGATCTACCTGGTGAATTCCTGCCTGATCTACCTGGTGAATTTCTGCCTGATCTACCTGTTCAATTCCTGCCTGATCTTCCTGGTGAATTTCTGCCTGATCTATTCAATATCTACCTGGGGAATTGCTGCCTGATCTATTCAATATCTACCTGGTGAATTTCTGCCTGATCTACCTCATGAATCGCTGCCTGATCTACCTGCCTGATCTACCTGGTGAATTTCTGCCTGATTTATTGATATCTGCCTGATGAATTCTTGCCTGATTAACCTGGTGAATTCCTGCCTGATCTACCTGATGAATTGCTGCCTGATCTACCTGCTGAATCGCTGCCTGATCTACCTGTTGAATTTCTGCCTGATTTATTGCTATCTTGCCTGATCTACCTGGTGTATTGCTGCCTGATCTACCTGCCTGATCTACCTGGTGAATTTCTGCCTGATCTATTCAATATCTACCTGGTGAATTTCTTCCTGATCTGCCTGGTGAATTGCTGCCTGATCTATTGATATCTACCTGGTGAATTGCTGCCTGATCTACCTGATGAATTGCTGCCTGATCTACCTGGTGAATCGCTGCCTGATCTACCTGGTGAATTGCTGCCTGATCTACCTGATGAATTCCTGCCTGATCTACCTAGTGAATTTCTGCCTGATCTATTGATGAATTCCTGCCTGATCTGCCTGGTGAATTCCTGCCTGATCTACCTGTTGAATCGCTGCCTGGTCTACCTGGTGAATTTCTGCCTGATCTACCTGTTGAATCGCTGCCTGACCTATTGATGAATTCCTGCCTGATCTACCTGGTGAATTTCTGCCTGATTTATTGATATCTGCCTGATGAATTCCTGCCTGATCTACCTGATGAATTGCTGCCTGATCTGTTGATGAATCTGCTCTACCTGGTGAATTTCTGCCTGATTTATTGATATCTGCCTGATGAATTCTTGCCTGATTAACCTGGTGAATTGCTGCCTGATCTATTCAATTTCAACCTGGGGAATTGCTGCCTGATCTACCTGGGGAATTGCTGCCTGATCTATTCAATATCTACCTGGTGAATTTTTGCCTGATCTACCTGCCTGATCTACCTGGTGAATTTCTGCCTGATTTATTGATATTTGCCTGATGAATTCCTGCCTGATCTACCTGATGAATTGCTGCCTGATCTACCTGCATGCTCTACCTGGTGAATTGCTGCCTGATCTATTCACTATCTACCTCGTGAATTGCTGCCTGATCTATTCAATATCTACCTGGTGAATCGCTGCCTGATCTAACTGCCTGATCTACCTGTTGAATTTCTGCCTGATCTATTGATGAATTCCTGCCTGATTAACCTGGTGAATTCCTGCCTGATCTACCTGGTGAATGGCTGCCTGATCTACCTGTTGAATCGCTGCCTCATCTATTGATGAATCTGCTCTACCTGATGAATCGCTGCCTGATCTACCTGCCTGATCTACCTGTTGAATTTCTGCCTGATCTATTGATGAATTCCTGCCTGATCAACCTGTTGAATTCCTGCCTGATCTATTGATGAATCTGCTCTACCTGTTGAATTCCTGCCTGATCTGGATTCCCCTCTCAATGCAATTCCTCCCCTAGAATCCCATAGGGAAGCTTGACCTGTGTGATACCGGCCTGCCGGCGGGCAGGAATTCAACTGGTGAAGCTCTCGGGGCGGATTTCTCCCTAAAGCCTCGCGCTCTACCTGGTGGACTCCTGCCTGCCATCCTTGCCTTCCAGGAGGAAGCAGGCAGGAATCCCACTGGTGCAGCTTGACGGGGGGAAGACAGGTAGAAATCCAACCGGTGAAGCTAGCACTGGGAAATTGCCAGGAGACGGGCAGAAATCGCACCGGTGCAGCTCGGTGGAGAAAAGCCAGGTAGAAATCCCACCGGTGGAGTTTGGGTGGAGTTGCGGGCGGAAATCCCACCGGTGAAGCTAGTGCCAGGAAATGGGTTGCCAGGGTGGCCAGCAGACAGGCGGAAATCACAATGGTGCAGCTAGTCTTGGGGATTTGGGTGGAGTTGCAGGCAGAAACCCAACCGGTGAAGCTAGCGCTGTGAAGTTGCCAGGAGACGGGCGGGAATCCCACCGGCGAAGCTAGTATTGGAAATGGGTTGCCAGCAGACAGGCGGAAATCCCACTGGTGCAGCTTGGTGGGAAAAGCCAGGTAGAAATCCCACCGGTGGAGTTTGGGTGGAGTTGCGGGCGGAAATCCCACGGGTGAAGCCAGTGCTGGGAAATTGCCTGCCAGGGTGACCAGAAGACAGGCAGAAATTGCAATGGTAAAGCTAGTATTGGGGAAAACTAGCAGGAGGCAGGCAGGAATCACACTGGTGCAGCTGTGTGGGGGGGAAAGGCAGGTAGACATCCCACCGGTGGAGTTTGGATGCAGGGGATACCGGGCAGAAATCCCACCGGCGAAGCTAGCGCTGGGAAATTGCCAGCAGACGGGCGGAAATCGCACTGGTGCAGCTAGTATTGGGGACGGCCTGCAGTGCTTTGCCAGGCAGGAATCGCACCGGTGCAGCTTGGTGGGAAAAGCCAAAGCAGTGTTTTGCCAGGCAGAAATCCCACCGGTGCAGCGCAGTGTGGAAAAGCCAGGTAGAAATTCCCCTGGTGGAGTTTGGATGCAGAGGATTCCGGGCGGCAATCCCACCGGTGAAGCTAGGGTTGGGCTATTGCCAGGAGACAGGCAGAAATCGCAATGGTGCAGCTGCTATGGGGAATTTGGGTGGAGTGGCAGGTGGAAATCTCACCGGTGAAGCTAGCGCTGGGAAATTGCCACCAGACGGGTGGAAATCGCACTGGTGCAGCTTGGTGGAGAAAAGCCAGGTAGAAATCCCACCGGTGGAGTTTGGGTGGAGTTGCGGGCGGAAATCCCACCGGCGAAGCTAGTATTGGAAATGGGTTGCCAGCAGACAGGCAGAAATCCCACTGGTGCAGCTCCCTGGGAAAAGCCAGGTAGAAATCCCACCGGTGGAGTTTGGGTGGAGCTGCGGGCAGAAATCCCACCGCGAGTTAGCGCTTGGAAATTGCCTGCCAGGGTGACCAGAAGACAGGCAGAAATTGCAATGGTAAAGCTAGTATTGGGGAAAACGGCCTGCAGTTCTTGAGAGAAAGTAGGCAGGCAGGAATCACACCGGTGCAGCTCGGTGGGGAAAAGCCAGGTAGAAATTCCCCTGGTGGAGTTTGGATGCAGGGGATACCGGGCGGAAATCCCACCGGCGAAGCTAGCGCTGGGATATTGCCAGGAGACAGGCAGAAATCGCAATGGTGCAGCTAGTATTGGGAATTTGGGTGGAGTGGCAGGCGGAAATCTCACCGGCGAAGCTAGCGCTGGGAAACGGTTTGCCAACAGACGGGCAGGAATCCCACTGATGCAGCTTTGTGGGAAAAGCCAAAGCAGGGCTTTGCCAGGCAGGAATCGCACCGGTGCAGCTTGGTGGGGGAAAGCCAGGTAGAAATCCCACTGGTGGAGTTTGGATGGCGTTGCGGGCGGAAATCCCACTGGAGTAGCTAGCGCTGGGAAATTGCCAGGAGACGGGCAGAAATCGCAATGGTGCAGTTAGTATTGGGGGGAAACGGCCTGCAGTTCTCAAGGTTGCCAGCCGAGGAAGGCAGCAGGCAGGAATAACACTGGTTCAGCTCAGTGGGGGAAAGCCAGGTAGAAATCCCCCCGGTGGAGTTTGGGTGGCGTTCGGGCGGAAATCCCACCGGCGAAGCTAGCGCTGGGAATCGGGTTGCCAGCAGACGGGCGGAAACCGCACCGGTGCAGCTAGTATTGGGAATCCGGATTGACGGCCTGCAGTTCTCAAGGTGGCCAGCAGACGGGCGGAAATCCAACCGGCGAAGCTCGCCCTGGGAATGGGTTGCCAGGCTGCCCAGCAGACGGGCAGAAATCCCACTGGTGCAGCTAGTATTGCTGGCCGCCTTAGTAAGTTCCCAAGCAGGCCAAAGCAGCGCTTTGCCAGGCAGGATTCCCACCGGTGCAGCGCGGTGGGGAAAGCCAGGTAGAAATCCCACCGGTGGAGTTTGGGTGGAGCTGCGGGCGGAAATCCCACTGGTGAAGCTAGCACTGGGAAAGGGGTTGCAAGGCTTGCCAACAGACGGGCAGAAATCCAAGCGGTGAAGCTAGCGCTGGGAAATTGCCAGGAGACAGGCAGAAATCGCAATGGTGCAGCTAGTCTTGGGAATTTGGGTGGAGTTGCAGGCGGAAATCCCACCGGCGAAGCTAGCCCTTGGAAATGGGTTGCCAGGGTTGCTAAAAGACGGGCGGAAATCCCACTGGGGAAGCTAGTATTGGAAATGGGTTGCCAGCAGACAGGCAGAAATCCCACTGGTGCAGCTCCCTGGGAAAAGCCAGGTAGAAATCCCACCGGTGGAGTTTGGGTGGAGCTGCGGGCAGAAATCCCACCGGCGAAGTTAGCGCTTGGAAATTGCCTGCCAGGGTGACCAGAAGACAGGCAGAAATTGCAATGGTAAAGCTAGTATTGGGGAAAACGGCCTGCAGTTCTTGAGAGAAAGTAGGCAGGCAGGAATCACACCGGTGCAGCTCGGTGGGGAAAAGGCAGGTAGAAATCCCACCGGTGGAGTTTGGATGCAGGGGATACCGGGCGGAAATCCCACCGGCGAAGCTAGCGCTGGGCTATTGCCAGGAGACAGGCAGAAATCGCACTGGTGCAGCTAGTATTGGGAATTTGGGTGGAGTGGCAGGCGGAAATCTCACCGGCGAAGCTAGCGCTGGGAAAGGGGCTGCCAGCAGACGGGCGGAAATCGCACCGGTGCAGCTAGTATTGGGAATTTGGGTGGACGGTCTGCAATTCTCAAGGTTGCCAGCTGAGGAAGGAAGCAGGCAGGAATCACACTGGTGCAGCTCGGTGGGGGGAAAGCCAGGTAGAAATCCCACCGGTGGAGTTTGGGTGGAGTTGCGGGCGGAAATACCACGGGTTGAGCTAGCGCTGGGAAAGGGTTTGCCAGGAGACAGGCAGAAATCGCAATGGTGCAGCTACTATGGGAAATTTGGGTGGAGTGGCGGGCGGAAATCTCACCGGCGAAGCTAGCGCTGGGAAACGGGCTGCCAGCAGACGGGCGGAAATCGCACTGGTGCAGCTCGGTGGGGAACAGCCAGGTAGAAATCCCACTGGTGGAGTTTGGATGGCGTTCCAGGCGGAAATCCCACGGGTGAAGCTAGCATTGGGAAAGGGTTTGCCAGCAGACGGGCGGAAATCCCACTGGTGCAGCTTGGTGGGAAAAGCCAAAGCAGGGCTTTGCCAGGCAGGAATAACACTGGTGCAGCTCGGTGGGAAAAGCCAGGTAGAAATCCCACAGATGGAGTTTGGATGGCGTTCCAGGCCGAAATCCCACTGGAGAAGCTAGCCCTGGGAAATGTGTTGCCAGCAGACGGGCAGAAGTCCAACCGGTGAAGCTAGTGCTGGGAAATTGCCAGGAGACGGGCAGAAATCGCAATGGTGCAGCTAGCATTGGGAATTTGGGTGGAGTGGCAGGCGGAAATCCCACCGGCAAAGCTAGCGCTGGGAAATTGCCAGGAGACGGGCAGAAATCGCACTGGTGCAGCTAGTATTGGGGAAACGGGCTGCAGTTCTCAAGGTTGCCAGCCGAGGAAGGAAGCAGGCAGGAATAACACCGGTGCAGCTCGGTTGGGAAAAGCCAGGTAGAAATCCCACCGGTGGAGTTTGGATGCAGAGGATTACGGGCGGAAATCCCACGGGTGAAGTTAGCTCTGGGAAATTGCCAGGAGACAGGTAGAAATCGCACCGGTGCAGCTTGGTGGAGAAAAGCCAGGTAGAAATCCCCCCGGTGGAGTTTGGATGGCGTTCCAGGCGGAAATCCCACTGGTGTAGTTTGCGCTGGGAAATGGCCAGGAGACAGGTAGGAATCGCACCGGTGCAGCTTGGTGGAGAAAAGCCAGGTAGAAATCCCCCCGGTGGAGTTTGGATGCAGAGGATTACGGGCGGAAATCCCACGGGTGAAGTTAGCTCTGGGCATTTGGGTGGAGGGTCTGCAGTTCTCAAGCTGGCCAGCGGACGGGCAGAAATCTTAATGGTGCAGCTATGATTAAGAATTGGGGGGGGCGGCCTGCAGTTCCCAAGGTGGCCGGAAGACGGGCGGAAATCCCACCGGTGCAGCTACTATTGCTGGCAACCTTGGGCAGGCGGAAGCAGTGCCTTGCCAGGCAGGAATCGCACCGGTGCAGCTCAGTGGGGGAAAAGCCAGGTAGAAATCCCCTTGGTGGAGTTTGGGGTGGAGTTGCGGGCGGAAATCCCACCGGGGAAGCTAGTGCTGGGAATTGGGGTGGAGTTGCAGGCAGAAAGCCCACCGGTGAAGCTAGCGCTGCGAAGTTGCCGGGAGACGGGCGGAAATCCCACCGGCGAAGCTAGCGCTGGGAAATGGCCACCAGACGGGCGGAAATCGCACTGGTGCAGCTACTATTGGGAATTGGGGTGGAGTGGCAGGCGGAAATCCCACCGGCGAAGCTAGCGCTGGGAAATTGCCACCAGACGGGCGGAAATCGCACTGGGGCAGCTAGTATTGGGAATTTGGGTGGAGTGGCAGGCGGAAATCTCACCGGTGAAGCTAGCGCTGGGAAATTGCCAGCAGACGGGCGGAAATCGCACTGGTGCAGCTACTATTGGGAATCTGTGTGGAGTGGCAGGCGGAAATCTCACCGGTGAAGCTAGCGCTGGGAAATGGGCTGCCAGCAGACGGGCGGAAATCGCACTGGTGCAGCTAGTATTGGGAATTTGGGTGGAGTGGCAGGCGGAAATCCCACCGGTGAAGCTAGCGCTGGGAAATGGGCTGCCAGCAGACGGGCGGGAATCGCACTGGTGCAGCTACTATTGGGAATTTGGGTGGAGTGGCAGGCAGAAACCCAACCGGTGAAGCTAGCGCTGGGAAGTTGCCGGGAGACGGGCGGAAATCCCGCCGGTGAAGCTCGCATTGCTGGCAACCTTCGTCGGTTCCCAACTTGCCAGTGCTTTGCCAGGCAGGAATCCCACCGGAGCAGCTTGCTGGGAAAAGCCAGGTAGAAATCCCACCGGTGGAGTTCGGACGCAGCGGGTTACGGGCGGAAATGGCACCGGTGCAGCTGGTATGGGGAATTCCAGGAAGGAAGAAGGCAGGAATCACACCGGTGCAGCTCGGTGGGAAAAGCCAGGTAGAAATCCAACCGGTGGAGTTTGGCTGGATTTCCAGGTGGCAATCACACCAGTGAAGCTAGAGCTGGCAAATGGGTTGCCAGCAGACAGGCGGAAATCACACCGGGGCAGCTTGGTGGGAAAAGCCAAAGCAGGGCTTTGCCAGGCAGGAATCACACCGGTCTAGCTTGGTGGGGGGAAAAGCCAGGTAGAAATCCCACCGGTGGAGTTCCAGGCGGAAATCCCACTGGTGTAGTTTGCGCTGGGAAATGGCCAGGAGACAGGTAGAAATCGCACCAGTGCAGCTTGGTGGAGAAAAGCCAGGTAGAAATTCCCCCGGTGGAGTTTGTATGCAGAGGATTGTGGGCGGAAATCCCACTGGTGAAGTTTGCGCTGGGAAATTGCCAGGAGACAGGTAGGAATCGCACCGGTGCAGCTTGGTGGAGAAAAGCCAGGTAGAAATTCCCCCGGTGGAGTTTGGAGGCAGAGGATTAC
Organism: Podarcis lilfordi; assembly: GCA_947686815.1. Classification (NCBI taxonomy): domain Eukaryota; kingdom Metazoa; phylum Chordata; class Lepidosauria; order Squamata; family Lacertidae; genus Podarcis; species Podarcis lilfordi. The sequence continues at coordinate 50,796,929 of OX395140.1, read as the reverse complement.
GGGCGGAAATCCCACTGGTGAAGTTTGCGCTGGGAAATGGCCAGGAGACAGGTAGAAATCGCACCGGTGCAGCTTGGTGGAGAAAAGCCAGGTAGAAATCCCCCTGGTGGAGTTTGGATGCAGAGGATTCCGGGCGGAAATCCCACGGGTGAAGTTAGCTCAGGCATTTGGGTGGAGGGTCTGCAGTTCTCAAGCTGGCCAGAAGACGGGCAGAAATCTTAATGGTGCAGCTATGATTAAGAATTGGGGGGGCGGCCTGCAGTTCCCAAGGTGGCCGGAAGACGGGCGGAAATCCCACCGGTGCAGCTACTATTGCTGGCAACCTTGGGCAGGCGGAAGCAGTGCCTTGCCAGGCAGGAATCGCACCGGTGCAGCTCAGTGGGGGGGAAAGCCAGGTAGAAATCCCCTTGGTGGAGTTTGGGTGGAGTTGCGGGCGGAAATCCCACCGGCGAAGCTAGTGCTGGGAATTTGGGTGGAGTTGCAGGCAGAAAGCCAACCGGTGAAGCTAGCGCTGCGAAGTTGCCGGGAGACGGGCGGAAATCCCACCGGCGAAGCCAGCGCTGGGAAATGGCCACCAGACGGGCGGAAATCGCACTGGTGCAGCTACTATTGGGAATTGGGGTGGAGTCGCAGGCAGAAACCCAACTGGTGAAGCTAGTGCTGGGAAGTGGGTTGCCAGGGTGGCCAGCAGACAGGCGGAAATCGCACTGGTGCAGCTACTATTGGGAATTGGGGTGGAGTTGCAGGCAGAAACCCAACCGGTGCAGCTAGCGCTGTGAAGTTGCCGGGAGACGGGCGGAAATCCCGCCGGTGAAGCTCGCATTGCTGGCAACCTTCGTCGGTTCCCAACTTGCCAGTGCTTTGCCAGGCAGGAATCCCACCGGAGCAGCTTGCTGGGAAAAGCCAGGTAGAAATCCCACCGGTGGAGTTCGGACGCAGCGGGTTACGGGCGGAAATGGCACCGGTGCAGCTGGTATTGGGAATCCCAGGAAGGAAGAAGGCAGGAATCACACCGGTGCAGCTCGGTGGGGAAAGCCAGGTAGAAATCCCACCGGTGGAGTTTGGGTGGAGCTGCGGGCGGAAATCCCACCGGCGAAGCTGGTATTGGGAAATTGGCGGCAGGTGGGCAGAAATCCCAATGGTGCAGCTAGTCTTGGGAATGATGGGAATGGGCTCAAGTTCCCAAGGTTGCCAGCAGACAGGCGGAAATCACACTGGTGCAGCTAGTATTGGGAATTGGGGTGGAGTCGCAGGCAGAAACCCAACCGGTGAAGCTAGCCTGCAGTTTTCAAGGTTGCCAGCAGAGGAAGGAAGCAGGTAGGAATCACACCGGTGCAGCTCGGTGGGGAAAAGCCAGGTAGAAATCCCACCGGTGGAGTTTGGGTGGAGTTGCGGGCGGAAATCCCACCGGCGAAGCTAGTATTGGAAATGGGTTGCCAGCAGACGGGCGGAAATCGCACCGGTGCAGCTAGTATTGGGAATCGGGATTGACGGCCTGCAGTTCTCAAGGTGGCCGGCAGACGGGCGGAAATCCAACCGGCGAAGCTCGCCCTGGGAATGGGTTGCCAGGCTGCCCAGCAGACGGGCAGAAATCCCACTGGTGCAGCTAGTATTGCTGGCCACCTTAGTAAGTTCCCAAGCAGGCAGAAGGAGTGCTTTGCCAGGCAGGAATCCCACGGGTGCAGCGTGGTGGGGAAAGCCAGGTAGAAATCCCACCGGTGGAGTTTGGGTGGAGTTGCGGGCGGAAATCCCACCGGTGAAGCTAGTATTGGAAATGGGTTGCCAGCAGACAGGCGGAAATCCCACTGGTGCAGCTCGGTGGGAAAAGGCAGGTAGAAATCCCACCGGTGGAGTTTGGATGCAGGAGATACCGGGCGGCAATCCCACCGGCGAAGCTAGCGCTGGGAAATTGCCAGCAGACGGCCGGAAATCGCACTGGTGCAGCTAGTATTGGGAATTTGGGTGGAGTGGCAGGCGGAAATCTCACCGGCGAAGCTAGCGCTGGGAAATGGGCTGCCAGCAGACGGGCAGGAATCGCACCGGTGCAGCTCGGTGGGGAAAAGGCAGGTAGAAATCCCACCGGTGGAGTTTGGATGCAGGGGATACCGGGCGAAAATCCCACCGGCGAAGCTAGCGCTGGGAAATTGCCAGCAGACGGGCGGATATCGCACTGGTGCAGCTAGTATTGGGGACGGCCTGCAGTGCTTTGCCAGGCAGGAATCGCACCGGTGCAGCTTGGTGGGAAAAGCCAAAGCAGGGCTTTGCCAGGCAGGAATCGCACCGGTGCAGCTGGGTGGGGGGAAAGGCAGGTAGAAATTCCCCTGGTGGAGTTTGGATGCAGAGGATTCCGGGCGGAAATCCCACCGGCGAAGCTAGCGCTGGGAAATTGCCAGCAGACGGGCGGAAATCGCACTGGTGCAGCTAGTATTGGGAATTTGGGTGGAGTGGCAGGCGGAAATCTCACCGGTGAAGCTAGCGCTGGGAAATGGTTTGCCAGCAGACGGGCGGAAATCCCACTGGTGCAGCTTGGTGGGAAAAGCCAAAGCAGGGCTTTGCCAGGCAGGAATAACACTGGTGCAGCTTGGTGGGGAAAAGCCAGGTAGAAATCCCACCGGTGGAGTTTGGTTGGCGTTCCAGGCGGAAATCCCACTGGAGAAGCTAGCACTGGGAAATGTGTTGCCAGCAGACGGGCAGAAGTCCAACCGGTGAAGCTAGTGCTGGGAAATTGCCAGGAGACGGGCAGAAATCGCAATGGTGCAGCTAGCATTGGGAATTTGGGTGGAGTGGCAGGCGGAAATCCCACCGGCAAAGCTAGCGCTGGGAAATTGCCAGGAGACGGGCAGAAATCGCACTGGTGCAGCTAGTATTGGGGGGAAACGGGCTGCAGTTCTCAAGGTTGCCAGCCGAGGAAGGAAGCAGGCAGGAATAACACCGGTGCAGCTCGGTTGGGAAAAGCCAGGTAGAAATCCCACCGGTGGAGTTTGGATGCAGAGGAGTATTGGCGGTAATCCCACGGGTGAAGTTAGCTCTGGGAAATTGCCAGGAGACAGGTAGAAATCGCACCGGTGCAGCTTGGTGGAGAAAAGCCAGGTAGAAATCCCCCCGGTGGAGTTTGGAGGCAGAGGATTACGGGCGGAAATCCCACTGGTGAAGTTAGCTCTGGGAAATGGCCAGGAGACGGGTAGAAATCGCACCGGTGCAGCTTGGTGGAGAAAAGCCAGGTAGAAATCCCCCCGGTGGAGTTTGGATGGCGTTCCAGGCGGAAATCCCACTGGTGTAGTTTGCGCTGGGAAATGGCCAGGAGACAGGTAGGAATCGCACCGGTGCAGCTTGGTGGGGAAAAGCCAGGTAGAAATCCCCCCGGTGGAGTTTGGATGCAGAGGATTACGGGCGGAAATCCCACTGGTGAAATTTGCGCTGGGAAAGTGCCAGGAGACAGGTAGAAATCGCACCGGTGCAGCTCGGTGGGGAAAAGCCAGGTAGAAATCCCCCCGGTGGAGTTTGGATGCAGAGGATTACGGGCGGAAATCCCACGGGTGAAGCTAGTATTGGAAATGGGTTGGCAGCAGACAGGCGGAAATCCCACTGGTGCAGCTCGGTGGGAAAAGCCAGGTAGAAATCCCACCGGTGGAGTTTGGGGTGACTTCCAGGCGGAAATTCCACTGGTGAAGCTAGCGCTGGGAAAGGGGTTGCAAGGCTTGCCAACAGACGGGCAGAAATCCAACCGGTGAAGCTAGCGCTGGGAAATTGCCAGGAGACAGGCAGAAATCGCAATGGTGCAGCTACTATGGGGAATTTGGGTGGAGTGGCAGGCGGAAATCCCACCGGTGAAGCTAGTGCTGGGAAATGGGGGGAAACGGCCTGCAGTTCTCACGGTTGCCAGCCGAGGAAGGAAGCAGGTAGGAATCACACTGGTGCAGCTTGGTGGGGAAAAGCCAGGTAGAAATCCCACCGGTGGAGTTTGGATGCAGAGGATTACGGGCGGAAATCCCACGGGTGAAGTTAGCTCTTAATTATCTAAACGGATCATTCCATCTATTTAAAGGGGGATTTTCTTAATTATCTAAACGGATCATTCCATTTATTTAAAGGGGGATTTTCTTAATTATCTAAACGGATCATTCCATTTATTTAAAGGGGGATTTTCTTAATTATAAAAACGGATCATTCCATTGATTTTAAGGGGGATTTTCTTAATTATAACAACGGATCATTCCATTCATTTAAAGGGGGATTTTCTTAATTATCTAAACGGATCATTCCATTCATTTAAAGGGGGATTTTCTTAATTATATGAACGGATCATTCCATTTATTTAAAGGGGGATTTTCTTAATTATAACAACGGATCATTCCATTTATTTAAAGGGGGATTTTCTTAATTATAAAAACGGATCATTCCATTCATTTAAAGGGGGATTTTCTTAATTATCTAAACGGATCATTCCATTTATTTAAAGGGGGGTTTTCTTAATTATCCAAACGGAGCATTCCATTTATTTAAACGGGGGATTTTCTTAATTATAACAACGGAGCATTCCATTTATTTAAAGGGGGATTTTCTTAATTATCTAAACGGAGCATTCCATTTATTTAAAGGGGGATTTTCTTAATTATAACAACGGATCATTCCATTTATTTAAAGGGGGATTTTCTTAATTATCTAAACGGATCATTCCATTCATTTAAAGGGGGATTTTCTTAATTATCTAAAGGGATCATTCCATTCATTTAAAGGGGGATTTTCTTAATTATAAAAACGGATCATTCCATTTATTCAAAGGGGGGATTTCTTAATTATCTAAACGGATCATTCCATTTATTTAAAGGGGGATTTTCTTAATTATCTAAATGGATCATTCCATTTATTTAAAGGGGGATTTTCTTAATTATAACAACGGATCATTCCATTTATTTAAAGGGGGATTTTCTTAATTATCTAAATGGATCATTCCATTCATTTAAAGGGGGATTTTCTTAATTATCTAAACGGATCATTCCATTTATTTAAAGGGGGATTTTCTTAATTATCTAAACGGATCATTCCATTCATTTAAAGGGGGATTTTCTTAATTATCTAAACGGAGCATTCCATTTATTTAAAGGGGGATTTTCTTAATTATCTAAACGGATCATTCCATTCATTTAAAGGGGGATTTTCTTAATTATCTAAACGGATCATTCCATTTATTTAAACGGGGGATTTCTTAATTATCTAAACGGAGCATTCCATTCATTTAAAGGGGGATTTTCTTAATTATAACAACGGATCGTTCCATTTATTTAAAGGGGGATTTTCTTAATTATAAAAACGGATCATTCCATTTATTTAAAGGGGGATTTTCTTAATTATCTAAACGGATCATTCCATTCATTTAAAGGGGGATTTTCTTAATTATAAAAACGGATCATTCCATTTATTTAAAGGGGGGTTTCTTAATTATCTAAACGGATCATTCCATTTATTTAAAGGGGGTTTTCTTAATTATAAAAACGGATCATTCCATTTATTTAAAGGGGGGTTTCTTAATTATCTAAACGGATCATTCCATTTATTTAAAGGGGGTTTTCTTAATTATCTAAACGGATCATTCCATTCATTTAAAGGGGGGTTTCTTAATTATCTAAATGGATCATTCCATTCATTTAAAGGGGGATTTTCTTAATTATCTAAACGGATCATTCCATTTATTTAAAGGGGGATTTTCTTAATTATCTAAATGGATCATTCCATTTATTTAAAGGGGGATTTTCTTAATTATCTAAATGGATCATTCCATTTATTTAAAGGGGGATTTTCTTAATTATAAAAACGGATCATTCCATTTATTTAAAGGGGGATTTTCTTAATTATAAAAACGGAGCATTCCATTTATTTAAAGGGGGATTTTCTTTATTATCTAAACGGATCATTCCATTTATTTAAAGGGGGGTTTTCTTAATTATTCAAACGGAGCATTCCATTTATTTAAAGGGGGGTTTTCTTAATTATATGAACAGATCATTCCATTTATTTAAAGGGGGATTTTCTTAATTATAAAAACGGAGCATTCCATTCATTTAAAGGGGGATTTTCTTAATTATAAAAACGGATCATTCCATTTATTTAAAGGGGGGATTTCTTAATTATCTAACTGGATCGTTCCATTTCTTCCAAAAGGGGGGTTTAATTTTCAAAACGGAGCGTTCCAATTATTCAAAGGGGGGTTTCTTAATTATCTAAATGGATCATTCCATTTATTTAAAGGGAGGATTTCTTAATTATCTAACTGGATCGTTCCAATGCTCCCAAAAGGGGGGAGGTTTAATTATCAAAACGGAGCGTTCCAATTATTCAAAGGGGGATTTAATTTTCTAAACGGATCCTTCCATTTATTTAAAGGGGGGGTTCTTAATTATCTAATTGGATCATTCCATTTATTTAAAGGGGGGATTTCTTAATTATCTAACTGGATCGTTCCAATTCTCCCAAAAGGGGGGTTTAATTTTCAAAACGGAGCGTTCCATTTCTTCAAAGGGGGGGTTTCTTAATTATCTAAATGGATAATTCCATTTATTTAAAGGGGGATTTTCTTAATTATAAAAACGGATCATTCCATTTCTCCCCAAAGGGGGTGTGTGTCTCCTCCTCAAATCTCCGCCTTCCGCAACTCGAACCCGGAACCCGACCGGCCAATCGGACGTCCGGAATCGCTTCCCCCCCCCCTTATCAAAAAGCGGACCGTTCCAGGATGATTGACAGCCGTCCATCCCGACCCCAAACCGGGCCCCCCCCCCCCCCGAAAAAAGACACGGCACAAAATCTCTATTAAAATAACTATATTTCATATTTTCAATATGGGGAAAACGGGACGTTCCATTCGGTAGAAAACGGGGGGGGGATGTGTGAATTTTTTGGGGGGTCAAAGGGAGACGAGCAGCAATTGAATTGACAGTTCATATAATTAATATATATATATATATATAATTAATTAATATATATATATTATTAATATATATACTATTAATATATATATATATATATCAATATATATATATAAAAACACACAAACTCCCCTCTTTGAAGACATTAAATGGAATTGTCCACAGAAACCCAAATATTTTTCTCCCCCATTTGAAGACATTAAATGGTATTATTATTAATATATATATATTATTAATATATATACTATTAATATATATATATTAATATATATATATAAAAACACACAAACTCCCCCCTTTGAAGACATTAAATGGTATTTTCCACAGAAACCCAAATATTTTCCCCCCATTTGAAGACATTAAATGGTATTATTATTAATATATATATATTATTAATATATATACTATTAATATATATATATTAATATATATATATAAAAACACACAAACTCCCCTTTGAAGACATTAAATGGTATTTTCCACAGACACCCAAATATTTTTCTCCCCCATTTGAAGACATTAAATGGTATTATTATTAATATATATATATTATTAATATATATACTATTAATATATATATATATATCAATATATATATATAAAAACACACAAACTTCCCCCTTTGAAGACATTAAATGGTATTGTCCACAGAAACCTAAATATTTTTCCCCCCATTTGAAGACATTAAATGGTATTATTATTAATATATATATATTATTAATATATATATTATTAATATATATACTATTAATATATATATATATATAAAAACACACAAACTCCCCTCTTTGAAGACATTAAATGGAATTTTCCACAGAAACCCAAATATTTTTCTCCCCCATTTGAAGACATTAAATGGTATTATTATTAATATATATATATTATTAATATATATACTATTAATATATATATATTAATATATATATATATAAACACACAAACTCCCCCCTTTGAAGACATTAAATGGTATTTTCCACAGAAACCCAAATATTTTTCTCCCCCATTTGAAGACATTAAATGGAATTTTCCACAGAAACCCAAATATTTTTCTCCCCCATTTGAAGACATTAAATGGTATTTTCCACCCCATAAAGAGTTTCTGCCCCATAAAATGGCGGCAAATGTCAGAATTGGGGGGCAAATCTTAGAATTGGGGGGTAAATGTCGGAATTTGGGCAGCAAATGTCAGAATTCAGGGGGCAAAATGGGGGAAATGCAGAATTTGGGGGGCAAATGTCAGAATTTGGGGGGAAATCTTAGAATTGGTGGGTAAATGTCGGAATTTGGGCAGCAAATGTCAGAAATTGGGGGGCAAAACGGGGGCAAATCTTAGAATTGGGGGGGCAAATGTCAGAATTTGCTGGGAAATCTCAGAGTTTGGGGGGCAAAACGGGGGGAAATCTCAGAATCTGGGTGGCAAATGTAAGAATTTGTGGGGAAATCTCAGAATTTGGGGGCAAATCTTAGAATTGGGGGGGTAAATGTCAGAATTTGGGGGGAAATCTCAGGATTTGGGGGGCAAAACGGGGGGAAATCTCAGAATCTGGGTGGCAAATCTCAGAATTTGGGGGGAAATCTCAGGATTTGGGGGGCAAAACGGGGGGAAATCTCAGAATCTGGGTGGCAAACCTCAGAATTTGCTGGGAAATCTCAGAATTTGGGGGGGGAAACGGGGGGAAATCTCAGAATTTGGGCGGCAAATGTCAGAATTTGCTGGGAAATCTCAGAATTTGGGGGGGGGAAACGGGGGGAAATCTCAGAATTTGGGCGGCAAATCTCAAAATTTGGGGGCAAATCTCAGAATTTGGGGGGGAAACGGGGGGAAATCTCAGAATTTGGGCGGCAAATGTCAGAATTTGGGGGGAAATCTCAGGATTTGGGGGGCAAATCTCAGAATTTGCTGGGAATACTCAGAATTTGGGCAGCAAATGTCAGAATTCAGGGGGCAAACGGCAGAATTTGGGGGGAAATCTCAGAATTTGGGCGGCAAATCTCAGAATTTGGGGGGGGACGGGGGGAAATCTCAGAATCTGGGTGGCAAATCTCAGAATTTGGGGGGAAATCTCAGAATTTGGGGGCAAATCTCAGAATTTGCTGGGAATACTCAGAATTTGGGCGGCAAATGTCAGAATTCAGGGGGCAAACGGCAGAATTTGGGGGGAAATCTCAGAATTTGGGCGGCAAATCTCAGAATTTGGGGGGCGAAACGGGGGGAAATCTCAGAATCTGGGTGGCAAATCTCAGAATTTGCTGGGAAATCTCAGAATTTGGGGGGCAAATCTCAGAATTTGCTGGGAAATCTCAGAATCTGGGAGGCGAAACGGGGCAAAACCTCAGAATCTGGGTGGGAAATCTCAGAATATGGGCTGTTTTGGGGGAGTCAATGGGGGGTCCGCCCCCCAAAAGAGGCAACACTGCGCAGCAAGAGAGGTAGATGGCGAGGGTAGATGGCGGCGGGTTCGAGTCGTGCTTCCGACGTGCGCAGAAGTCCTCGGTCCCGGGTTCGAGTCACGCTCTTCCAAAGGGTGCCGAAGTCCTCAGCAGTCGCGGGTTCAAGTCCATGGATGCCTGAAGTCCTCGGCGGCGGCGGGTTCGAGTCTTGCGCACTGACAACAGGCGCACGAAGTCCTCGGCGGCGGCGGGTTCGAGTCTTGCGCACTCACAACAGGCGCATGAAGTCCTCGGCAGCGGCGGGTTCGAGTCTTGCGCACTCACAACAGGCGCACGAAGTCCTCGGCGGCGGCGGGTTCAAGTCGCAGGCTTCCAACGGGCGCAAGAAGCCCTCGGTCCCGGGTTCGAGTCATGCGCTTCCAACAGGCGCATGAAGTCCTCGGCAGTGCTGGGTTCGAATCACGCACTGGCAACAGGCACATGAAGTCCTCTGGGGTGACGGGTTCGAGTTGCGCGCTCCCATCAAGCCGGTCCTGGGTTCGAGTCATGCGCTTCCAACTGGCGCATGAAGTCCTTGGCAGCGGTGGGTTGAGGGTTCGAGTGACGCGCTTCCAACTGGCGCATGAAGTCCTTGGCAGTGGTGGGTTGCGGGTTCGAGTGATGCGCTTCCAACTGGCGCATTAAGTCCTCGGCAGTGCTGGGTTCGAATCATGCACTGGCAACAGGCCCATGAAGTCCTCTGGGGTGACGGGTTCGAGTTGCGCGTTCCCATCAAGTCGGTCCCGGGTTCGAGTCATGCGCTTCCGAAGGGCGCACAAAGTCCTGGGCAGTGGTGGGCGATGGGTTCAAGTCATGCGCTTCCAAGGGGCGCATTAAGTCCTGGTGGTTGTGAGTTCGAGTCGCTGGCAGGGATGGGTTCAAGTTGTGTGCTTGGCACATGATGCGCACCTTCAGTTCTCTGCAGTGCTAGGTGCCGGGTTCAAGTCACGCGCTCCCAACCCGTGCATGAAGCCCTGGTCATGGGTTCGAGTGGCGCGCTCCCAACAGGCCCATCAAGTCCCGGCCATGGGTTCAAGTCCTGTGCTTCCGATTGGCGCATAAGTGGGTGGTGGGTTCGAGTCATGGGCTTGCAAGAGGCCCCTGAAGTCCTGGCTGTGGGTTCGAGACATGCGCTCCCAACAGGCCCATTAAGTCCTGGCTGTGGGTTCGAGTCATGCGCTTGCAAGAGGCCCCTGAAGTCCTGGTTGTGGGTTCGAGACATGCGCTCCCAACAGGCCCATTAAGTCCTGGCTGTGGGTTCGAGTCATGAGCTTGCAAGAGGCCCCTGAAGCCCTGGCTGTGGGTTCGAGTCATGCGCTCCCAACAGGCCCATGAAGTCCTCTGCAGTGCGCTGGGTTCAAATCGCGCCTTTCCAACAGGCCCATTAAATCCCCGGCCGTGGGTTCGAATCATGCGCTCCCAACAGGCCCATGAAGTCCCGGCCGTGGGTTCAAGTCCTGCGCTTCCGATTGGTGTGGGTTCGACTCATGCGCTCCCAACAGGCCCATTAAATCTGCAGTGCTGGGCGACGGGTTCAAGTCGCGCACTTCCGACAGTCGCATTGCAGTGCCAGGTGCCGGGTTCAAATCGCACCCTTCCCTGGCCAGGGGTTCGAGTCACACCTTTCCCAAGGGCGCATAAGTCCTCGCTTCTGGGTTCAAATGGCGCGCTCCCAACAGGCCCCTTCAATCCTGGGTTGCGGGTTCAAGTCATGCGCTTCCGACAGGCCCACGAAGTCCTCAGCCGCGGTGGGTTGTGGGTTCGAGTGATGAGCACATTCAATCCCGGCCCTGGGTTCGAGTCATGCGCTTCCAAGGAGCACATTCAGCCCTTGGTTCTGGGTTCGAGTCATGTGCTTCCAAGTGGCGCATTAAATCCTGGCCATGGGTTCAAGTCATGCGCTCCCAACAGCCACATTAAATCCCCGGTCGTGGGTTCGAGTCATGCGCTTGCAACAGGCACATGATGCGCTCTCAACAGGCCCATTAAGTCCTCAGCAGTGGCAGGTCGCGGGTTCAAGTCATGCGCTTCCAACAGGCACATGATGCGCTCTCAACAGGCCCATTAAGTCCTCAGCAGTGGCAGGTGGTGGGTTCGAGTCATGCGCTTCCAACAGGCACATGATGCGCTCTCAACAGGCCCATTCAGTCCTCAGCAGTGGCAGGTCGCGGGTTCAAGTCATGCGCTCCCAACAGCCACATTCAATCCCCGGTTGTGGCTTTGAATCATGCGCTTCCCAAATGCGCATCAAGTCCCGGCCACGGGTTCAAGTCACGCGCTTCCAAGTGGCGCATGAAATCCCCGGTCGCGGGTTCGAATCATGCGCTCAATCGCATCATGTTCAAGTGGCGCATTTCCGACAGCCCCATTCAATCCTCGGTTGCGGGTTCAAGTCATGCGCTTCCGGCAGGCCCATTCAATCCCAGTCGTGGGTTCGACTCATGCGCTTCGAACAGCCCCATCAAATCCCCGGTCCCGGGTTCAAGTCATGCGCTCTCAACAGCCACATTCAATCCTCGGTCCCGGGTTCGAGTCATGCGCTCCCAACAGCCACATTAAATCCTCGGTCCTGGGTTCGAGTCATGCGCTCCCAAAAGCCACATTAAATCCTCGGTCATGGGTTCGAGTTATGCGCTCCCAACAGCCACATTTAATCCACGGTCATGGGTTCGACTCATGCGCTCCCAACAGCCCCATCAAATCCCCAGTCCTGGGTTCGAGTCATGCACTCCCAACAGCCACATTAAATCCTCGGTCATGGGTTCGAGTCATGCGCTCCCAACAGCCACATTAAATCCTCGGTCATGGGTTCGAGTGATGCGCTTCCAACATGCCCATTAAGTCCTTGGCAGTGCTGGCCCATTAAGTCCTCTGCGGTGGCAGGTCATGGGTTCGAGTCATGCGCTTCCAACAGGCAAATGATGCGCATAAGTCCAACAGGCGCATAAGTCCTCAGCGGCGGTGGGTTGCGGGTTCGAGTCATGCGCTCCCAACAGGCCCATCAAGTCCTCTGCAGTGCTGGGTGATGGGTTCAAATCATGCGCTTCCAACAGGCACATGATGCACTCTCAACAGGCGCATAAGTCCTCAGCGGCGGTGGGTTGTGGGTTCGAGTCATGCGCTCCCAACAGGCCCATCAAGTCCTCTGCAGTGCTGGGTGCTGGGTTCGAGTCATGCGCTTCCAACAGGCACATGATGCGCATAAGTCCAACAGGCGCATAAGTCCTCAGCGGCGGTGGGTTGTGGGTTCGAGTGATGCGCTCCCAACAGGCCCATTAAGTCCTTTGCGGTGGCAGGTCATGGGTTCGAGTCATGCGCTCCCAACAGGCAAATGATGCGCATAAGTCCAACAGGCGCATAAGTCCTCAGCGGCGGTCGGTTGTGGGTTCGAGTGATGCGCTCTCAACAGGCCCATCAAGTCCTCTGCAGTGCTGGGTGATGGGTTCAAATCATGCGCTTCCAACAGGCACATGACGCACTCTCAACAGGCGCATAAGTCCTCAGCGGCGGTGGGTTGTGGGTTCGAGTCATGCGCTCCCAACAGGCCCATCAAGTCCTCTGCAGTGCTGGGTGCTGGGTTCAAGTCATGCGCTCCCAACACGCCCATCAAGTCCCGGCCATGGGTTCAAGTTGCACATTTCCCCGGTCATGGGTTCGACTCATGCGCTCCCCACAAGCCCATCAAGTCCTCTCCAGTGCTGGGCGACGGGTTCAAATCATGCGCTTCCGACAAGCCATGGGTTCAAGTCGCACATGTCCTCGGTTGTGGGTTCGAGTCACACGCTTCCAAGGAGCACAGTAAGTCCTGGGTTCAAGTTGCGCGCTCTCAGCAGCCCCATTCAATCCCAGCCGTGGGTTCGACTCATGCGCTCCCAACAAGCCCATCAAGTCCCGGCCAGGGGTTCGAGTCATGCGCTCCCAACCGCCCCATCAAGTCCTCTGCAGCGGGTTCAAGTCATGCGCATTGGCCACGGGTTCAAATCGCACCCTTCCAACGGGCGCACAAGTCCTCGGTCCTGGGTTCAAGTTGCTCATTCCCAACAGCCCCATTCAATCCCCGGTCATGGGTTCGAGTCATGCGCTTCCAACAGGCACATGATGCGCCCTCAGCAGGCCCATTAAGTCCTCAGCAGTGGCAGGTGGTGGGTTCAAATCGTGCGCTCCCAACATTCCCATTAAATCCCAGGTTGCGGGTTCGAATGGTGCGCTCCCAACAGACCCATAGAGTCCTGGCTACGGGTTCAAACTGCGCACTCCCAACAGCCCCATCAAATCCCCAGTCGTGGGTTCGACTCATGCGCTCCCAACAGGCTTCACGTTGCACATTTAAGTCCTGGCTACGGGTTCAAGTCGCACATTCCGTCCTTGGTTGGGGGTTCAAGTCATGCGCTCCCAACACGCCCATTAAGTCCTGGCCATGGGCTCAAATCGCACCCTCCCAACAGGCACATAAGTCCTCACCGGTAGTGGGTTCAAGTTATGCGCTTCCAACGCATGGGTTCAAATTGCGCACTCCCATTCAGTCCCAGTTGCGGGTTCAAATCGCACATTCCCAACATTCAATCCCAGTTGCCATGCGCTTCCAAGTGGCGCATAAGCCCTCGGTTGGGGGTTCAAGCCATGCGCTTTGGCCACGGGTTCAAATCGCACCCTTCCAACGGGCGCACAAGTCCTCGGTCCCGGGTTCAAGTTGCTCCATTCAATCCCCAGTCATGCGCTCCCAACAGGCTTCACCTCGCACATTTAAGTCCTGGCTACGGGTTCAAGTCGCACATTCCGTCCTCGGTTGCGGGTTCAAGCCATGCGCTCACAACACGCCCATTAAGTCCCGGCCATGGGCTCAAATCGCACCCTCCCAACAGGCACATAAGTCCTCACCGGTAGCGGGTTCAAGTTATGCGCTTCCAACGCATCAAGTCCTTGGCCATGGGTTCAAATTGCGCACTCCCAACAGGCCCAGTAAACCCCAGTTGTGGGTTCAAGTTGTGCGCTCCCAACATGCCCATTAAGTCCCGGCCATGGGTTCGAGTCATGCACTTGCAAGTGGTGCATTAACTCCTCGGTTGTGGGTTCACATCGCACACTTCTAATGGGCGCATTAAGTCCTCGGCCCTGGGTTCAAATTGCGCACTCCCATTCAGTCCCAGTTGCGGGTTCAAATCGCACATTCCCAACAGTCAATCCCCAGTCATGGGTTCGACTCATGCGCTCCCAACAGGCTTCACCTCGCACATTTAAGTCCTGGCCACGGGTTCAAGTCGCACATCCCGTCCTCGGTTGGGGGTTCAAGTCATGCGCTCCCAACCGCCCAATAACGTCCTCTGCGGTGGTGGGTCGTGGGTTCGAGTTATGTGCTTCCAAGGGGCACATTAAGTCCTGGCCATGGGTTCAAGTTGCACATTTCCAAGGGGCGCACAAGTCCTCGGTCCTGGGTTCAAGTCGCTCCCTTCAATCCCCAGCCATGCGCTCCCAACAGGCTTCACCTCGCACACTTAAGTCCTGGCTACGGGTGCAAGTCGCACATTCGGTTGCGGGTTCAAGCCACGCGCTCCCAAGGCGTCCCATCCTCCTCAGCGGCCCCGGGTTCGAGCCCCGCCCCCTTACGAGGGCCCTCCTCCGCCTCCCCCGCCCCCCCGGGCCTTGGCCACCAAATAGAGCACTATATCCTGGTGACCCGAAAAGGCCGCCATGTGCAATGCGCTCCAGCCGTCCCTGTTGGCCAATCGCACGTCGGCTCCAAATCTGACCAATAGCTTCACGAGTTCCAGGTTCCCGTCGCTCACCGATTGGTGCAAAGCCGTCTGGCCCTCCGGCCCGAAGGCGTTGACGTTGAATTCGCACGAGTTCATGGTGCGCAAGAGGGCGTGCACGGCCGCCGTGTTGCCGGCGCGCACGGCGTCCCGGAAGAGGCGCTCGCCGGGCGCGGGGGGCGGGGATAAGGGAGGGGGGGGGGAGAGGGGAGCTCGGCTTGGTTCATGGTGCGAGGGCGCGGGTGCGAGGATTCGGGGTCTGGGTTCGAGGATTCGTGCGCCGGGTTCGAGGATTTGAAGGTTTCTGGTTCTGGGTTCGAGGATTCGAAGGATTCTGGTTCTGGGTTCAAGGATTCTGGTTCTGGGTTCGAGGATTCAGAGTTGCCTGGGTTCTGGGTTCGAGGGTTTGGAGAGTTCTGGGTTCGAGGAGACGAAGGATTCTGGTTCTGGGTTCGAGGAGACGAAGGATTCTGGCGCCGGGTTCGAGGATTAGTGCGCCGGGTGCGAGGATTCTGGGTCTGGGTTCGAGGAGACGAAGGATTCTGGCGCCGGGTTCAAGGATTAGTGCGCCGGGTTCGAGGATTTGAAGGTTTTTGGTTCTGGGTTCGAGGATACGAAGGATTCTGGCTCTGGGTTCGAGGATTCAAAGGATTCTGGTTCTGGGTTCGAGGAGACGAAGGATTCTGGCTCTGGGTTCGAGGATTAGTGCGCCGGGTTCAAGGATTTGAAGGTTTCTGGTTCTGGGTTCGAGGAGACGAAGGATTCCGGCTCTGGGTTCGAGGATACGAAGGATTCTGGCTCTGAGTTCGAAGATCAGTGCGCCGGGTTCGAGGATTCGAAGCCTTCTGGGTTCTGGCGCTGGGTTCGAGGATTCGAAGGATTCTGGCTCTGGGTTCGAGGAGACGAAGGATTCCGGCTCTGGGTTCGAGGAGACGAAGGATTCTGGCTCTGGGTTCGAGGATCCGTGCGCCGGGTTCGAGGATTCGGAGCCTTCTGGGTTCTGGCGCCGGGTGCGAGGATGCTGCGTCTGGGTTCGAGGAGACGAAGGATTCTGGGTTCTGGGTTCAAGGATTAGTGCGCCGGGTTCGAGGATTTGGAGAATTCTGGTGCCGGGTTCGAGGATTCGATGGTTTCTGGTTCTGGGTTTGAGGATTCGAAGCCTTCTGGGTTCTGGCGCCGGGTGCGAGGAATTAAAGGTTTCTGGGTTCAAGGATACGAAGGATTCCGGCTCTGGGTTCGAGGATTTGGAGAATTCTGGATTAGTGTGCCGGGTTCGAGGATTCGAAGGATTCTGGTTCTGGGTTCGAGGATTTGGAGGATTCTGGATTAGTGCGCCGGGTTTGAGGATTCGAAGCTTTCTGGTTCTGGGTTCGAGGATTCGAAAGATTCTGGCTCTGGGTTCGAGGATTTGGTGAATTCTGGATTAGTGCGCCGGGTTCGAGGATTCGAAGCCTTCTGGGTTCTGGCGCCGGGTTCGAGGATTTGAAGGTTTCTGGTTCTGGGTTGGAGGATTTGAAGGTTTCTGGTTCTGGGTTCGAGGATTCAGAGCCGCCTGGGTTCTGGCTCTGGGTTCGAGGGTTTGGGTTAGGGACCTCAGAGATGGAGTGAGGAGGTTAAGGACCCGCCAGCCAATGGGGTGAGGAGGTTAAGGACCCCCCAAGGGTCTAAGTTGAGGGTTCAAGGAATCGAAGGATTCTGGGTTCTGGCGCCGGGTTCGAGGGTTTGGGTTAGGGACCTCAGAGATGGAGTGAGGAGGTTAAGGACCCGCCAGCCAATGGGATAAAGAGGTTAGGGAGCTGCCAGCCAATGGGGTGAGGAGGTTAAGGACCCCCAAGGGGGAGTTAAGGCCGAGGTTAGAGCCCCTTCTGGGGGGTGCTAGCCCAGCCCGGGTTCAAGAGGAGGGGTTAAGGACCTCCCCCAAGGGGTTAAGGAGGCTCTGAAGGGGAGGGTTAAAGACCCCACTAGCCCCACCTGCTTAAGGACCCCCCCAATGGGTCCAGGGTTCAAGACCCCCCCCCGGTTAAAGACCCCCCGAAAGGGTTCAGGAAATGGAGTTGCGGGTTCAAGGGAGAGTTAGGGACCTGCCCCCCAATCGGCTACGGGTTAAGGACCCTTCGGATGGGAGGCTTGGAGTTAGGGAGGGAAAGGGTTAAGGAGGAGGGGGGTTAAACACCTAGATAGGGTGGGGTTAGAGCCCCGTCCGGGGCTCCGGGTTCGAGGATTTGAAGTTAAGGACCTCGCCTATGGGGCGAGTTGGGGGTTAAAGACCCCCAGGCAATGGGATAAAGAGGTTAGGGACCTCACCTATGGGGCAGGTTGGGGGTTAAAGACCCCCAGCCAATGGGAGGAAGAGGTTAAGGACCTCGCCTATGGGGCAGGTTGGGGGTTAAGGACCCGCCAGCCAATGGGACGAAGCGGTTAGGGAGCCCCCAGCCAATGGGTGAGGAGGTTAAGGACCCCCCAAGGGTCTAAGTTGAGGGTTCAAGGAATCGAAGGATTCTGGGTTCTGGCGCCGGGTTCGAGGGTTTGGGTTAGGGACCTCAGAGATGGGGTGAGGAGGTTAAGGACCCGCCAACCAATGGGATGAAGAGGTTAGGGAGCTGCCAGCCAATGGGATAAAGAGGTTAAGGACCCCCCAGCCAATGGGGTGAGGAGGTTAAGGACCCGCCAGCCAATGGGACAAAGAGGTTAGGAACCCGCCAGCCAATGGGATGAAGAGGTTAGGGAGCTGCCAGCCAATGGGGTGAGGAGGTTAAGGACCCCCCAGCCAATGGGATAAAGAGGTTAAGGACCCCCCAGCCAATGGGACAAAGAGGTTAGGGAGCTGCCAGCCAATGGGATAAAGAGGTTAGGGACCCCCCAGCCAATGGGATAAAGAGGTTAAGGACCCCCCAGCCAATGGGGTGAGGAGGTTAAGGACCCCCCAGCCAATGGGGTGAGGAGGTTAAGGACCCCCCAGCCAATGGGGTGAGGAGGTTAAGGACCCCCCAGCCAATGGGATAAAGAGGTTAGGGACCCGCCAGCCAATGGGGTGAGGAGGTTAAGGACCCCCCAAGGGTCTAAGTTGGGGGTTCAAGACCCCCCACTAGCCCCACCTGGTTAGGGACGCTGCAAGGGGAGGTAAGGCCGAGGTTAGAGCCCCTTCTGGGGGGAGTTGTGGATTCCGGCTCTGGGTTCGAGGATTCGAAGGGTTCCGGGTTCGAGGGTTGGGCTTAGGGACCTCAGAGACGGGGCGAGGAGGTTAAGGACCCGCCAGCCAATGGGAGGAAGAGGTTAGGGAGCTGCCAGCCAATGGGAGGAAGAGGTTAGGGACCCCCCAATGGGCTAAGTTGGGGGTTCAAGACCCCCCCCACCCGGTTAAGGACGTTCCAAGGGGGAGTTAGAGCCCCTTCTGGGGGGGGTGCTAGCGCAGCCCGGGTTCAAGAGGAGGGGTTAAGGACCCCCCCAATGGGTTAAGAAGGTTCCGGAAGGGAGTTTGGGGTTCAAGACCTCCCCCCCCGGTTAAGGACCTTCCAAGGGGGAGTTAAGGACCCCCTGCCAATGGGTTCCGGGTTCAAGAGCCCCCCAAAGAGTTCAGGAAAGGGAGTCGAGGGCGTCCCAGTCTCCCCAGTTTGGACTGGTTTAAGGGGGGGGTTGAGAAAGGGGTTAGGGAGCCAATTAGGGGCGTCCCAGTCTCCCCAGTTTGGACTGGTTTAAGGGGGGGAGAATGGGGTTAAAGACCCCTCTTAGGGAGCCAATTAGGGGCGTCCCAGTCTCCCCAGTTTGGACTGGTTTAAGGTGGGGGGAGAATGGGGTTAGGGAGCCGAGTTCGGGGCGTCCCAGTCTCCCCAGTTTGGACTGGTTTGGGGGGAGAATGGGGTTAGGGAGCCGAGTTAGGGGCGTCCCAGTCTCCCCAGTTTGGACTGGTTTAAGGGGGGGGAGAATGGGGTTAGGGAGCCAGTTAGGGGCGTCCCAGTCTCCCCAGTTTGGACTGGTTTGGGGGGAGAATGGGGTTAGGGAGCCAGTTAGGGGCGTCCCAGTCTCCCCAGTTTGGACTGGTTTGGGGGGAGAATGGGGTTAGGGAGCCAAGTTAGGGGCGTCCCAGTCTCCCCAGTTTGGACTGGTTTAAGGTGGGGGGGGAGAATGGGGTTAGGGAGCCAATTAGGGGCGTCCCAGTCTCCCCAGTTTGGACTGGTTTAATGGGGGGGAGAAACTGGGGAAACTGGGGAACTGGGGAAACTGGGGAACTGCCCCCCCTCTTTTAAACTGGGGAAACTGGGGAAACTGGCCGCCCCTCTTTTAAACTGGGGAAACTGGCCTCCCTCTTTTAAACTGGGGAAACTGGGGAACTGGCCACCTCTCTTTTAAACTGGGGGAACTGGCCACCCCTCTTTTAAACTGGGGAAACTGGGGAACTTGCCCCCCTCTTTTAAACTGGGGGAACTGGGGAAACTGGTCTCCCCTCTTTTAAACTGGGGAAACTGGGGAAACTGGCCGCCCCTCTTTTAAACTGGGAAACTGGTCCCCCTCTTTTAAACTGGGGAAACTGGGAAACTGGCCCCCCTCTTTTAAACTGGGGAAACTGGGGAAACTGGCCGCCCCTCTTTTAAACTGGGGGAACTGGGGAACCGGCCCCCCTCTTTTAAACTGGGGAAACTGGGGAAACTGGGCCCCCTCTTTTAAACTGGGGGAACTGGGGAAACTGGCCGCCCCTCTTTTAAACTGGGGGAACTGGCCGCCCCTCTTTTAAACTGGGGAAACTGGGGAAACTGGGGAAACTGGTCCCCCTCTTTTAAACTGGGGAAACTGGGGGGGGCGTCTCTATCTCTTCTCTATGACCCCCCCCCAAAAAAACACCCTAGTCCTCCTCCTGGTTGGCTGAGAAACCCCGTTTTTTTTTTCAATGGGGGGGTCCAATGGATGGGGGGGTTCAATCGATAAGGGGGGGTCCAATCGATAAGGGGGGGTCCAATCGATAGGGGGGGTTCAATCGATAAGGGGGGGTCCAATCAATAAGGGGGGGTCCAATCGATAAGGGGGGTCCAATTAATAGGGGGGGTCGTCCCAAAAAATATATATATCCCCCCCTCCTCCTAGTCCTCCCTTTCAATGGGAATTTTTTGGGGGGGGGGAATTGAGGTGAACCTTCGTCCGGGGGGGCTCCTCTTTCCGGGGGGGTCCAATCGATAGGGGGGGGTCCAATGGATAAGGGGGGGTCAAATCGATAGGGGGGTCCAATCAATAAGGGGGGGTTCAATCGATAGGGGGGTCCAATGGATAAGGGGGGGTCAAATCGATAAGGGGGGGTCCAATGGATAGGGGGGGTCCAATGGATAGGGGGGGTCCAATCAATAAGGGGGGGTCCAATCAATAGGGGGGGTCCAAAAATATATATATATCCCCCCCCCTCCTCCTAGTCCTCCCTTTCAATGGGAAATTTTTTGGGGGGGGAATTGGGGTTCGGGTGAACCTTCTTTCTGACCCCCCCAAATAATTCCTCCTTCTAGGCCCCCCCACCTCCCTCTCTTTCAACCCGGGGGGGGGATTGGATTGGGGGGGTCACTCTCTCGGCTCCTCTTTCTGGGGGGGCGAACCCCAAAATATTCCTCCTTCTAGTCCTTTCTTTCAAGGGGGGGGAATGGAAAAGGGATTGGGGGGGTCTCTCTCTCTCTCTCCTCCAAACCTCGTCCCCCCGGTTTTTTAATTTGGGGGGGGCGTCCGATAAATAAGGGGGGCCCCCCCGATCCGCTAGTCCTCCCCCTGGTCCTCTCAAAGCCCCCCCCGGTTTTTTAATTTGGGGGGGGTCCTCCTTCCTCTGGGGTGGGGGGCGAACCCCCAAAATAATATTATCCCCCCCCCCCAACCAAACCTCCTCGCAGTCCTCCGCTCGGTCCTCTCCCTTCCAATGGGGGTGTCAATCAATCGTCCTTCCCATGGGGGGGTCAATCAATGGGGGTGTCAATCAATCGTCCTTCCAATGGGGGTGTCAATCAATCTTCCTTCCCAATGGGGGTGTCAATCAATCAATCGTCCTTCCAATGGGGGTGTCAATCAATCGTCCTTCCAATGGGGGTGTCAATCAATCTTCCTTCCCATGGGGGTGTCAATCAATCAATCTTCCTTCCCATGGGGGTGTCAATCAATCGTCCTTCCCATGGGGGGGTCAATCAATGGGGGTGTCAATCAATCTTCCTTCCCAATGGGGGTGTCAATCAATCAATCGTCCTTCCAATGGGGGTGTCAATCAATCGTCCTTCCAATGGGGGTGTCAATCAATCGTCCTTCCAATGGGGGTGTCTCTTTCCAATGGGGGTGTCAATCAATCGTCTTTCCAATGGGGGTGTCTCTTTCCAATGGGGGTGTCAATCAATCGTCCTTCAATGGGGGTGTCAATCAATCGTCCTTCCAATGGGGGTGTCTCTTTCCAATGGGGGTGTCAATCAATCTTCCTTCCCATGGGGGTGTCTCTTTCCAATGGGGGTGTCAATCAAAAAAATAGGGGGGGCCCCGATCTAGTCCTCCGCGCGGTCCGCCCCTTTTCAATATGGGGGGGTGTCAATCAAAAAATGGGGGGGTCCTCTCCTTTCCAATATGGGGGGGTGTCAATCAAAAAATGGCCCCCCCGATCTAGTCCTCCCTCTAGTCCTCCGCCCGGTCCTCTCCTTCCCAATATGGGGGGGCTGGAAAGAATTGTGGGGGGGCTGGAACGAATTGGAGATTTCTCTCCCCCCCCCAGCCCCACCGGCTCGGAAAACCTCGGGCTCTTCTCCTTCCTCTGGGGTGGGGGGAGCGAACACCCCAAAAAAATATTTCCCCCCCCAAAACGCACCTCCTCGTAGTCCTCCGCGCGGTCCTCTCCTTCCCAATATGGGGGGGCAATTGGAGGTTTCTCAACCCCCCCCAGGAAACCTTCGGCTCTTCTCCTTCCGATTGGGGGTGTCAATCAAAAAAATGGGGGGGTCTTTCCGGATCGGGCCCCCCTCCCTCTCCGCCTCCTCCTTCCGATGGGGGTGTCAATCAAAAAAACGCCCCCCCCCCGATCTAGTCCTCCGCGTGGTCCTCTCCTTTTCAAGATGGGGGGGCTGGAATAAATTGGAGGTCTCCCCCCCCCCTAGGAAACCTTCGCCTCTTCCTTCCTGGGGTGTCAATCAAAAAAAACGGGGGGGGCAGATCTAGTCCTCCGCGCGGTCCTCTCCTTTTCAATACGGGGGTGTCAATCAAAAACTGGGGGTGTCAATCAATATGGGGGTGTCAATCAAAAACCTCTCCTTCCCAATATGGGGGGGCTGGAATAAATTGGAGGTCTCCCCCCCCCCTAGGAAACCTTCGGCTCTTCTCCTTCCGATTGGGGGTGTCAATCAAAAAAACGGCCCCCCCCGATCTAGTCCTCCGCGCGGTCCTCTCCTTTTCAATATGGGGGGGGCTGGAAATGAATTGGAGATTTCTCTCCCCCCCCCCAGGAAACCTTCGGCTCTTCTCCTTCCGATTGGGGGTGTCAATCAAAAAAACGCCCCCCCCCGGTCTAGTCCTCCGCGTGGTCCGCTCCTATCCAAGATGGGGGGGCTGGAATAAATTGGAGGTCTCCCCCCCCCAGGAAACCTTCCTTCCGATGGGGGTGTCAATCAAAAAAACGGGGGGGGGGCAGATCTAGTCCTCCGCGTGGTCCGCCCCTTTTCAATATGGGGGGGGGAATGAATGGGGTGTCAATCAAAAAAATAGGGGGGGGGTCTTTCCAGATCGGGCCCCCCTCCCTCTCCGCCTCCTCCTTCCAATGGGGGTGTCAATCAAAAAAAACGGGGGGGGGTTTGTCCGGATCGGGGCCCCCCCTTCCCTGTAGTCCTCCGCGCGGTCCGCTCCTGTCCAATACGGGGGGGCTGGAATAAATTGGAGGTCTCCCCCCCCCAGGAAAACTTCGGCTCTTCCTTCCTGGGGTCTCAGGATCCGGATCGGTCCCTTTTTTTCCGCGCCCCCCCCTTTAAAAATAGAGAAATAGGGGGAGATGTCCTTCTGCGCATGCGCCGCCGCCGCCTCCTCCGCTCGCTTCTTCCCGACTGAGCTTCGCTCTTCTCTTTCCCTCGCCTTTTATTTGCATGCTCGCTCCCCATTGGCTCAGCCCGACGTTCCCAGGCCGCCCATTGGACGCCCGCACCAAGCTCGACGTTCCCAGGGTTCGGAGGCTGCGGATTGGCTGCGGCGCGCCGGGCGGGGAAAGGGAGGCGCGGATTGGCTGCGGCGCGCGGGGATGGAACGTTGGGGGGAGAGGGAGGCGGCTTTGGATTTCCCAGGCTATTAATATTATTATTATTATTATTATTATTATTATTATTATTATTATTAGGGCTATGTATTTTTTGGACTTGCTGTTCTTTTTCTACGTGACATTTTTAAGGGCTATTCATGGCAATTTTTAGCACTATTACTTTATTATTATTATTATTATTATTATTATTGCTATATTATTATTATTATCATTAATTATTATTATTAGAGCTATATATTTTTTTGACTTACTGTTCTTTTTCTACGTGACATTTTTAAGGGCTATTCATGACAATTTTTATCACTATTACTTTATTATTATTTCATTATTATCATTATTTCATTATTATTATTATTATTATTATTATTATCATTATTTCTTCATTATTATTATAATTAATTATTATTATTGCTATATTTTTTTGACTTACGGTTCTTTTTCTACATGACAATCTTAAGGACTATTCATGACAATTTTTATCACTATTACTTTATTATTATTATTATTATTTCATTATTATCATTATTTCATTATTATTATTATTGCTATATATTTTTTTGACTTACTGTTCTTTTTCTACATGACATTCTTAAGGGCTATTCATGACAATTTTTATCACTATTACTTTATTATTATTATTATTTCATTATTATCATTATTTCATTATTATTATTATTATTATCATCATCATCATCATCATTATTTCTTCATTATTATTATTATTATTATTATTGCTATATTTTTTTTTGACGTACTGTTCTTTGTCTGCATGACATTCTTAACGACTATTCATGACAATTTTTATCACTATTACTTTATTATTATTATTATTATTTCATTATTATCATTATTTCATTATTATTATTATTATTATTATTATTATTATTTCATTATTATTATTATTATTAGCATTAATTATTATTATTATTGCTATTTTTTTTGACTTACTGTTCTTTTTCTACATGACATTCTTAAGGACTATTCATGACAATTTTATCACTATTACTTTATTATTATTATTATTTCATTATTATTATTATTATCATCATCATCATCATTATTTCATTATTATTATTATTATTATTATTATCATTAATTATTATTATTATTGCTATATTTTTTTGACTTACTGTTCTTTTTCTACATGACATTTTTAAGGACTATTCATGACAATTTTATCACTATTACTTTATTATTATTTCATTATTATCATTATTTCATTTTTTTTTTTTAAAGCAATTTATTGGGTTTTACAATAGGAATAAATGTAATAAACAATATAGCATTCGTCTTAACATAATTTCACATTTTCTTTGGTCTTCCTCACATCTCCCGCTCCCACCTTCATCGTTATAACATTTTGTCAGCAATTTATCATCTTATTTAAATTCTTATATCTCTTCGATATTTCATAATCTTAAAGTTCTCATAAAGAGTTAAACTTTTACAATTTTTCTTATTTCCTTAAAAAATTCTAAGTTAAGTGGTGCTCAGTTATTTAGTCCAGCATCTTATTCAGCATTCAGTCAAATCACAATGTTTATCATTATTTCATTATTATTATTGTTATTATTATTATTGCTGCTTTTTTTTATTGTTCTTTTTCTACATGACATTTTAAATGACTATTCATGACAATTTTTATCACTATTTCTCTATTTTATCATTAGTAGTAGTAGTAGTAGTAACTGCTATATTTTTTTGATTTCCAATTATTTTTCTGTTAATTACAATTTTTATCACTATTCCTTCAGTGTCTCCTATTATTATTATTATTATTATTATTATTATATTGTTGTTGTTGTATTTTACTTTTTTTAAAAAATACGACTTTTCATTCGTTTCTGATTTCCGGCCTCTTTCCCTTCCCTCCCTTTCCTCCCAGCGTTAAATAATAATAAAATAATATTTTATTATTATTTCACCTTTTATTTTTTAAAATGTCTCCCTCCTGCTTCCCTTTAACTATAAAATATTCCCCCATTTAATTCTCCTTTTCAACTCCCCATTTCTTTCCATCCCCCCCTTCCTTTTTTCAAGCGACTTTTTAATTTTATTATTATTTGATTAATAATAAAATTATTATTATAAAACGTTCCCCTTCGGCCTTCGCTCTCTTTGCTCTCCCACTGATGCTCTAATATTTAATGATAATAATATGATGATGTTCTAATTTTTAAATACTTAATAATAATATGATGACGCTCCAATTTTTAAATACTTAATAATATGACTGCCTAATTTTCAAATATTTACTAATACCGTGATGCTCCAATTTTTAAATACTTAATAATATCATGATGCTCTCATTTTCAAATAATAATTCAATCAATAATTTTATTTAATAATAATTCAATCAATAATTAAATCAATAATAATTATTATTGATTTAATCATAATAATAGGACGATGCCCTCATTTTTAAATACTTAATCATAATATGATGCTCTAATTTTTAAATATTGAATCCTAATCTGATGATGCCCTAATTTTTAAATATTAAACCATAATATGATGATGGTCTAATTTTTAAATATTTAATAATAAGAATAAGGTGATGACGCTCTAATTTTTAATAACAATATGGTGCTCCAATTTTTAAATATTTACGAAGGCCCTAAATTTAAATATTTAATAATATGACGCTCCAATTTTCCAATTTTTGATAATCATACGGTGCTCCAATTTTTAAACATTTCCGCCTTTCTCCTGACTTTTAATACTAATATTTATCAATAATATCATGCTCTAATGTTTAACTATTTAATAATATGATGCTCCAACTTTTAAATATTTAATCATAATATGACGCTCCAATTTTCCAATTTTTGATAATCATACGGTGCTCCAATTTTTAAACATTTCCGCCTTTCTCCTGACTTTTAATACGAATATTTATCAATAATATCATGCTCTAATGTTTTATTTAATAATATGAGGCTCCAACTTTTCAATATTTCATCATAATATGATGCTCTCATTTTTTAAATATTTAAATATTGAATATTTTTAAATATTCCATCATCGTAAGAATATGATGATGCTCCAATTTTAAAATATTTAATCTTAATAATAAAAATATCATGCCCTAATTTTCAAATATTTCCCCTTCCTCCTCCTCGTCCACTGCCTATTGATGCTCTAATTTTAAAATATTTAATAATAATAATAATAATAATAATAATAATAATAATATCATCAAATATTTTCAAATATTTCCCCTGTCTCCTCCACCACCGCTTTCTTCCCTCTATCCCCCCATAATAATAATAAGAAGAATATGACGCTCCAATTTTTAAATCTTTAATAATCACAATAATCACAATAATAATAATAATAATAATAAAAGGGAAGAAGAAGATGATGCTCCAATTTTTAAATACTCAATAATCACAATAATAATAATAATAATAATAATAATGATAATAAAAGGGAAGAAGAAGATGATGCTCCAATTTTTAAATACTTAATAATCACAATAATCACAATAATAATAATAATAATAATAATAATAATAATAAAAAGGGAAGAAGAAGATGATGTCCAATTTTTAAATACTTAATAATCACATAATAATAATAATAATAATAATAATAATAATAATAGAAGAAGATGATGCTCCAATTTTAAAATACTTAATAATCACAATAATAATTATAATAATAATTATAAAAATTGAAGAAGATGATGATGCTCCAATTTTTAAATACTTAATAATCACAATAATAATAATAATAATAATAATAATAATAATAATAAAAGGGAAGAAGAAGATGATGCTCCAATTTTTAAATATTTAATAATCACAATCTTAATAATAATAAGAAGAAGATGCTCCAATTTTTAAATACTTAATAATCACAATAATAATAATAATAATAACAATAATAATAATATGCTCCAATTTTTAAATACTTAATAATCACAATCATAATAAAAATAAGAAGAAGATGCTCCAATTTTTAAATAGTTAATAATCACAATAATAATAAAAATAAGAAGAAGATGCTCCAATTTTTAAATACTTAATAATCACAATAATAATAAAAATAAGACGAAGATGCTCCAATTTTTAAATACTTAATAATCACAATAAGAATAAAAATAAGAAGAAGATGCTCCAATTTTTAAATATTTAATAATCACAATAATAATAATAATCATAATAAGTGGCTCCAATTTTTAAATACTTAATCACAATAATAATAATAATAATAATAATAATAAGATGCTCCAATTTTTAAATACTTAATAATCACAATAATAATAAAAAGAAGAAGAAGACGATGCTCCAATTTTTAAAGACTTAATCACAATACCATGCTCCAATTTTTAAATACTTAATAATCACAATAAGAAGAAGAAGAAGAAGATGATGATGATGATGCTCCAATTTTTAAATATTTCATCATAATACGATGCTCCGATTTTTCAATATATAATCATAATAATTGTATGATAATAAGGCTCCAATTTTTAAATCTTTCATCATAATACGATGCTCCAATTTTTCAAGATATAATCATAATAATTGTATGATAATAAGGCTCCAATTTTTAAATCTTTCATCATAATACGATGCTCAAAATTTTCAATATATAATCATAATAATTCTACGATAATTTTAAAATATGGAATCCTCCTCCTAATATCATGCCCTCATTTTTATATATTTCTTTTCCTCCTCTTTCTTCTTCCCTCTTTTTCCCCCCTTCCCTTTTTTCCCCAGAGACTATTCTGGTCTGCCTGGGAAAAGCGGCCTAAAATCTCTTTATTTTCCCCTTGAAAAGGCCATTGAGAAAGGTCGCTCCATTCATTCCCTCGCTTGACTGCCCTCCCATTCATGAATGGGGCGGCCCTGCCCTTATATGGTCATGGAGGGGCGTGTCGGGCGGGCGGGCTCATTAGCATAGAGGCGCGCGGAGCGTGGGAAAGTCTGGGTCGTTTTTTCCCACGCTGGGGAGGCGAGGGAAAGAGGCGCGGCTGGGGAAAAGGGGGGGTGGGGGAGGGAGGGGGGGAGAGAGAGAGTGACGGGGAAGGAGGGGAGGGGGGAAAGAGTAGGGGAGGGGGAGAAGGAGGGAGGGGTGGGGTAAGGGAGGGGGAGGAGGGAGGGGGGAAGAGGGAGAGTGACGGGGAGGAGGGGGAGGGGGAGGGGGGAAGTAGGAGGAGGAGGAGGGAGCGGGAAAATAGTGAGGGAGGGGGAAAGGGGGAGTGGGGGGAGGGAGGGAGGGGTGGGGAAAGGGAGGGGGAGGAGGGAGGGGGAAAGAGGGAGAGTGACGGAGAGGAGGGGGGGAGGAGGGGAGGGGGGAAAGAGGAAGGGAGGAACGTGGGAAAAGAAGAGGGGAGGGGGAGAAGGAGGGGTGGGGAAAGGGAGGGGAGGAGGGAGGGGGGAAGAGGGAGAGTGACGGGGAGGAGGGGGGAGGAGGGGAGGGAGGAAATAGGAGGGGAGTAGGGAGGGGAACGTGGGAAAATAGTAGGGGAGGGGGAAAGGGGGAGTGGGGGGAGGGAGGGAGGGGTGGGGAAAGGGAGGGGGAGGAGGGAGGGGGAAAGAGGGAGAGTGACGGGGAGGAGGGGAGGGCGGAATTGGAGGGGAGGAGGGAGGGGAACGTGGGAAAATAGTAGGGGAGGGGGAAAGGGGGGAGAGGAGGGGGAGGGAAGGGAGGAGGGAGGGGGAAAGGGAGGGGTGGGGAAAGTGAGGGGGAGGAGGGAGGGGGAAGAGGGAGAGTGACGGGGAGGAGGGGGGGAGGAGGAGGGAAATAGGAGGAGGGGAAGCGTGGGAAGAAGAGGGAGGGGAGAAGGAGGAGGAGGTGGGGAAAGGGAGGAGTGAGGAGGGAGAGGACGGGGAGGGAGGGGAGGAGGGGAGGAGGAGGATGGGAGAGAGGAGGGGAGGGGGAGAAGGAGGGAGGGGTGGGAAAGGGAGGGGAGGAGGGAGGGGGAAAGAGGGAGCAGGAGGGAGGGAGGGGTGGGGAAAGGGAGGGGGAGGAGGGAATGGGAGGGGAGGAGGGAAGTGGGAGAATAAGAGGAGAGGAGGAGGGAGGGGGAAGAGGAGGAGGACGGGGAGGAGGAGGGGGAATTGGAGGAGGAGGAGGGAGGAGGACGGGGAAGAGGAGGGGAGGAGGAGGAGGAGGGAGAGAGGAGGGAGGAGGAGGAGGGAGGAGGAGGGTGGGGAGATGGGAGGAGGGGGAGGGGGGAAGAGGGAGAGTGACGGGGAAGGAGGGGAGGGGGAAATAGGAGGGGAACGTGGGAAAATAAGACGGGAGGGGGAAAGGGGGAGTGGGGGGGAGGAGGGGGAGGGAAGGGAGGAGGGAGGGGCGGGGAGGGAGGGGGAGGAGGGGGAGGGAAGGATGGGAAAATAAGAGGGGAGGGGGAGAAGGAGGAAGGGGTGGGGAATGGGAGGGGAGGGGGAGGGGGAAGAGGGAGAGTGACGGGGAAGGAGGGGAGGGGGAAATAGGAGGGGAACGTGGGAAAATAAGACGGGGAGGGGGAGAAGGAGGGAGGGGTGGGGCAAGGGCGGGGGCGGCGGGAGAGTGACGGGGGGGAGGGGGAGGAGGGGGAAGGAGGGGTGGGGAAAGGGAGGGGGAGGAGGGAGGGGAACGTGGGAAAATAAGAGGGGAGGGGGAAAGGGGGAGTGGGGGAGAGGAGGGGGGAGGAGGGGAGGGGGGAAATAGGAAAGGAGGAACGTGGGAAAAGAAGAGGGGAGGGGGAGAAGGAGGGAGGGGTGGGAAAAGGGAGGGGGAGGAGGGAGGGGGGAAAGAGGGAGGAGGGGAGGGGGGAGGGAAGGATGGGAAACTAAGAGGGGAGGGGGAGGAGGAGGGAGGGGTGGGGAAAGGGAGGGGGAGGAGGGAGAGTGACGGGAGGGAGGGGGAGGAGGGGGAAGGAGGGGTGGGGAAAGGGAGGGGGAGGAGGGAGGGGAACGTGGGAAAATAAGAGGGGAGGGGGAAAGGGGGAGTGGGGGAGAGGAGGGGGGAGGAGGGGAGGGGGGGAAATAGGAAAGGAGGAACGTGGGAAAAGAAGAGGGGAGGGGGAGAAGGAGGGAGGGGTGGGAAAAGGGAGGGGGAGGAGGGAGGGGGGAAAGAGGGAGAGTGACGGGGAGGGAGGGGGTAAAGAGGGAGGAGGGGAGGGGGGAGGGAAGGATGGGAAAATAAGAGGGGAGGGGGAGAAGGAGGGAGGGGTGGGGAAAGGGAGGGGGAGGAGGGAGAGGGAGGGGGAGGGAGGGGGTAAAGAGGGAGGAGGGGAGGGGGGAGGGAAGGATGGGAAAATAAGGGGGGAGGGGGAGACGGAGGGGGTGGGGAAAGGAGGAGGAGGGAGAGGAGAGGGAGGGGAGGGGAGGGAGGAGGGAGGAGGGAGGAGGGGAGGAGGGGTGGGGAAAGGGAGGGGGAGGAGGGAGGGGGGAAGAGGGAGAGTGACGGGGAAGAGGGGGGAGAAGGGGAGGGGGGAATAGGAAGGGAGGAACGTGGGAAAAGAAGAGGGGAGGGGGAGAAGGAGGAGGGTGGGAGAGGGAGGGAGGAGGGAGGATGAGAGGAGGGAGGAGGGAGGGGAGGAGGGGAGGAGGGGAGGAGGGAGGGGAACGTGGGAAAAGAAGAGGGGAGGGGGAGAAGGAGGGAGGGGTGAGGAGGGAGAGTGACGGGGAGGGAGGGGGAGGAGGGGGGAGGGAAAGACGGAGGAGGGGAGGGGGGAGGGAAAGATGGGAAAATTAGAGGGATGGGGAAAGGGAGGGGGAGGAGGGAGGGGGGAAATAGGAGGGGAGGAGGGAGGGGAACGTGGGAAAAGAAGAGGGGAGGGGGAGGAGGGAGGGGGAAAGAGGGAGAGTGACGGGGAGGAGGGGGGGAGGAGGGGAGGGGGAAATAGGAGGGGAGGGGAACGTGGGAAAATAAGAGGGAAGGGGGAGAAGGAGGGAGGGGGAGGGAGGGGAGAAGGGGGTGGGGGGAAAGGAGAGGGGGGAATTGACGGGGAAAACGGAGGGGAGGGGGAAATTGGGGGGAGGGAAGGTGGGGAAAGGGAGGGGGAGGAGGGAGGGGGGAAAGAGGGAGAGTGACGAGAGGGAGGGGGAGGAGGAGAAGGGAGGGTGGGAAAATGGGGAGGGAGGGAAAGAGGGAGGAGGGGGAGGAGGGTGGGAAAATGGGGGGAGGGGAGGGGGAGATTGGGGGGGAGGGGGAAAGGGAGGGGAGGGGGGCAGAGGGGAGAGGGTGGGGAGAAAGAGGGTGATTTACAGGGGGGGCTGGGGGGGAGGGAAAATTAGGGGGGGGGAGGGGGGTGATTGACAGGACAACTGGCTCCAGAGCGGATGACTGGCAGGCGAAACGGAGATGAGACGGACAGGATCCCCAAGGTCATCCATCCCAGCCCCGAATCGACTCCCCTTCGGAAGCGGCTGCGGGTTCGAATCCCGATTTCTCCCTCCTTTCCCGGGATTTTCTAAGCTCCGCCTCTCGAACCCGCAGCCGGGAGTCATGTGACCGGATCCCCTTCGGGGTCCCAGAAAGCGGGTCAGACTAGATGACCCCGGAGACCAATCCCATCTCCAAAATGGGATTTCTTCTTTTCGACCCCAAATTCCGGCGCTGGGAATTCGCTTTGGGAATTATAGCCTGGGAAATGCCCGGCGCCGGGTTCGAGGTCCGGGGGTTTGGTAGCGCTACGGTTCCCGCCGGGCGGCGGGTCAGACTGGATGACCCTGGAGCCCTTTTGCCTGCAGGACTGGCTGACGCTGCACTAGGAATGTCCCTGCCGATCAGTTCCATCTTATTTATTATTATTATTATTATTATTATTAATAGCTTCGCCGGTGAGATTTCCGCCTGCCACTCCACCCAAATTCCCCATAGTAGCTGCACCATGGCGATTTCTGCCCGTCTCCTGGCAATTCCCCAGCGCTAGCTTCACCGGTGGGATTTCCGCCTATAACCCACTGCATCCAAACTCCACCGTGGGAATTTCTACCTGGCTTTTCCACACTGCGCTGCACCGGTGGGATTTCTGCCCGGCAAAGCACTCCTTCTGCCTGCTTGGGAGCTTACTAAGGTGGCCAGCAATACTAGCTGCACCAGTGGGATTTCTGCCCGTCCGCTGGGCAGCCTGGCAACCCATTCCCAAGACTAGCTTCGCCGGTGGGATTTCCGCCCGCAGCTCCACCCAAACTCCACCGGTGGGATTTCTACCTGGCTTTTCCCACGGAGCTGCACCGGTGTTATTTCTGCCTTCTTCCTTCCTGGGATTCCCAATACCAGCTGCACCGGTGCGATTTCCGCCCGTAATCCGCTGCGTCCGAACTCCACCGGTGGGATTTCTACCTGGCTTTTCCCAGCAAGCTGCTCCGGTGGGATTCCTGCCTGGCAAGTTGGGAACTGACGAAGGTTGCCAGCCATGCTAGCTTCACCGGTGGGATTTCCGCCCGTCTCCTGGCAACTTCACAGCGTTTGCTTCACCGGTTGGGTTTCTGCCTGCAACTCCACCCAAACTCCCAATACTAGCTGCACCATGGTGATTTCCGCCTGTCCGCTGGCCACCCTTCCAACCCATTTCCCAGCATTAGCTTCACCGGTGGGATTTCCGCCTGCCACTCCACCCAAACTCCCAATACTAGCTGCACCAGTGCGATTTCCGCCCGTCTCCCGGCAATTTCCCAGCGCTAGCTTCGCCGGTCAGATTTCCTCCTGCCACTCCACCCCAATTCCCAGCAGTAGCTGCACCAGTGCGATGTCCGCCCGTCTCCCGGCAACTTCACAGCGCTAGCTTCACCGGTTGGCTTTCTGCCTGCAACTCCACCCAAATTCCCAGCACTAGCTTCACCGGTGGGATTTCCGCCTGCCACTCCACCCCAATTCCCAATAGTAGCTGCACCAGTGCGATTTCCGCCCGTCTGGTGGCAATTCCCCAGCGCTAGCTTCGCCGGTGGGATTTCCGCCCGTCTCCCGGCAACTTCCCAGCGCTAGCTTCACCGGTTGGCTTTCTGCCTGCAACTCCACCCAAATTCCCAGCACTGGCTTCACCGCTGGGATTTCCGCCCGCAACTCCACCCAAACTCCACCAGGGGGATTTCTACCTGACTTTTCCCCCACTGAGCTCCACCGGTGAGTTTGCTGCCTCGCCAGGCACTGCTTCGCCGTGCGCAAGGGTGCCAGCAATAGCAGCTGCACCGGTGGGATTTCCGCCCGTCTTCCGGCCACCTTGGGAACTGCAGGCCGCCCCCCCCAATTCTTAATCATAGCTGCACCATTAAGATTTCTGCCCGTCTTCTGGCCAGCTTGAGAACTGCAGACCCTCCACCCAAATGCCCAGAGCTAACTACACCAGTGGGATTTCCGCCCGTAATCCTCTGCCTCCAAACTCCACCGGTGGGATTTCTACCTGGCTTTTCTCCACCAAGCTGCACCGGTGCGATTTCTACCTGTCTCCTGGCAATTTCCCAGCCCAAACTACACCAGGGGGATTTCCGCCCGGAACTCCACCCAAACTCCACCGGTGGGATTTCTACCTGGCTTTTCCTACCGAGCTGCACCGGTGTGATTCCTGCCTGCTTCCTTCCTTGGCTGGCAACCTTGAGAACTGCAGGCCGTTTCCCCCCAATACTAACTGCACCATTGTGATTTCTGCCCGTCTCCTGGCAATTTCCCAGCGCTAGCTTCACCGGTTGGACTTCTGCCCGTCTGCTGGCAACCCTGGCAACCCATTTCCCAGTGCTAGCTTCTCCAGTGGGATTTCCGCCTGGAACTCCACCCAAACTCCACCAGTGGGATTTCTACCTGGCTTTCCCCACCAAGCTGCACCGGTGTTATTCCTGCCTGGCAAAGCCCTGCTTTGGCTTTTCCCACCGAGCTGCATCAGTGTGATTTCCGCCTGTCTGCTGGCAACCCATTTCCTATACTAGCTTCGCCGGTGGGATTTCCGCCCGCAACTCCACCCAAACTCCACCGGTGGGATTTCTACCTGGCTTTACCCCACCGAGCTGCACCAGTGCGATTTCCGCTTGTCTGCCGGCAGCCCATTTCCCAGCGCTAGCTTCGCCGGTGAGATTTCCGCCTGCCACTCCACCCAAATTCCCCATAGTAGCTGCACCAGTGCGATTTCTGCCCGTCTCCTGGCAATATCCCAGCGCTAGCTTTGCCGGTGGCATTGCCGCCCGGAATCCTCTGCATCCAAACTCCACCGGTGGGATTTCTACCTGCCTTTTTCCCCACCCAGCTGCACCGGTGTTATTCCTGCCTGCCTCCTGCTAGTTTTCCCCAATACTAGCTTTACCATTGCAATTTCTGCCTGTCTTCTGGTCACCCTGGCAGGCAATTTCCCAGCACTAGATTCACCGGTGGGATTTCCGCCCGCAACTCCCCCCAAACTCCACCGGTGGGATTTCTACCTGGCTTTTCCCCACCGAGCTGCACCAGTGTGATTTCCGCCTGTCTGCTGGCAACCCATTTCCAATACTAGCTTCACCAGTGGGATTTCCGCCTGTCTGCTGGCAACCCATTTCCAATACTAGCTTCACCAGTGGGATTTCCGCCTGGAACTCCACCGAAACTCCACCGGTGGGATTTCTACCTGGCATTTCTCAACCAAGCTGCACCAGTGCGATTTCTGCCTGTCTCCTGCCACTTTCCCAGAGCTAACTACACCAGTGGGATTTCTGCCTGGAACTCCACCCAAACTCCACCGGTGGGATTTCTACCTGGCTTTTCCCCACCAAGCTGCACCGGTGCGATTTCTACCTGTCTCCTGGCAATTTCCCAGCACAAACTACACCAGTGGGATTCCCGCCTGGAACTCCACCGGGGGAATTTCTACCTGGCTTTTCCTACGGAGCTGCACCGGTGTGATTCCTGCCTGCTTCCTTCCTCGGCTGGCAACCTTGAGAATTGCAGACCATCCACCCAAATTCCCAATACTAGCTGCACCATTGCGATTTCTGCCTGTCTCCTGGCCATTTCCCAGCGCTAGCTTCACTGGTTGGATTTCTGCCCGTCTGTTGGCAAGCCTTGCAACCCCTTTCCCAGCGCTAGCTTCACCAGTGGGATTTCCGCCCGCAACTCCACCCAAACTCCACCGGTGGGATTTCTACCTGGCTTTTCCCACCGAGCTGCACCAGTGGGATTTCCGCCTGTCTGCTGGCAACCCATTTCCAATACCAGCTTCACCCGTGGGATTTCCGCCCGCAACTCTACCCAAACTCCACCGGTGGGATTTCTACCTGGCTTTTCCCCACCGAGCTGCACCGGTGGGATTCCTACCTGCTTCGTTCCTCTGCTGGCAACCTTGAAAACTGCAGGCTAGCTTCACCGGTTGGGTTTCTGCCTGCGACTCCACCCCAATTCCCAATACTAGCTGCACCAGTGTGATTTCCGCCTGTCTGCTGGCAACCTTGGGAACTTGAGCCCATTCCCATCATTCCCAATACTAGCTGCACCATTGGGATTTCTGCCCGTCTGCCGCCAATTTCCCAATACTAGCTTCGCCGGTGGGATTTCCGCCCGCAGCTCCACCCAAACTCCACCGGTGGGATTTCTACCTGGCTTTCCCCACCGAGCTGCACCGGTGTGATTCCTGCCTTCTTCCTTCCTGGAATTCCCAACACCAGCTGCACCGGTGCCATTTCCGCCCCTAATCCGCTGCGTCCAAACTCCACCGGTGGGATTTCTACCTGGCTTTTCCCAGCCAGCTGCTCCGGTGGGATTCCTGCCTGGCAAAGCACTGGCAAGTTGGGAACCGACGAAGGTTGCCAGCCATGCTAGCTTCACCGGTGGGATTTCCGCCCGTCTCCTGGCAACTTCGCAGCGCTAGCTTCACCGGTTGGGTTTCTGCCTGCAACTCCACCCCAATTCCCAATACTAGCTGCACCATTGTGATTTCCGCCCGTCTGCTGGTAGCCCATTTCCCAGCGCTAGCTTCACCGGTGAGATTTCCGCCCGCCACTGCACCCCAATTCCCAATAGTAGCTGCACCAGTGCGATTTCCGCCCGTCTGCTGGCAATTTCCCAGCGCTAGCTTCACCGGTTGGCTTTCTGCCTGCAACTCCACCCAAATTCCCAGCGCTAGCTTCACCGGTGGGATTTCCGCCCGCCACTCCACCCCAATTCCCAATAGTAGCTGCACCAGTGCGATTTCCGCCCGTCTGCTGGCTTTCTGCCTGCAACTCCACCCAAATTCCCAGCACTAGCTTCACCGGTGAGATTTCCGCCTGCAACTCCACCCAAATTCCCAGCACTAGCTGCACCAGTGCGATTTCCGCCCGTCTCCTGGCAACTTCAAAGCGCTAGCTTCGCCGGTGGGATTTCCGCCCGTCTCCCGGCAACTTCACAGCGCTAGCTTCACCGGTTGGCTTTCTGCCTGCAACTCCACCCCAATTCCCAGCACTAGCTTCACCGGTGGGATTTCCGCCTGCCACTCCCCCCAAATTCCCCATAGTAGCTGCACCAGTGCGATTTCCGCCTGTCTGGTGGCAATTTCCCAGCGCTAGCTTCGCCGGTGGGATTTCCGCCCGCAACTCCACCCAAACTCCACCGAGGGGATTTCTACCTGACTTTTCCCCCCCACGGAGCTGCACCGGTGCGATTCCTGCCTGGCAAGGCACTGCTTCCGCCTGCCCAATGTTGCCAGCAATAGCAGCTGCACCAGTGCGATTTCCGCCCGTCTGGTGGCAATTTCCCAGCAATGCTAGCTTCTCCGGTTGGCTTTCTGCTTGCAACTCCACCCCAATTCCCAGCACTAGCTTCCCCGGTGGGATTTCCGCCCGCAACTCCACCCAAACTCCACCAAGGGGATTTCTACCTGGCTTTTCCCCACTGAGCTGCACCGGTGCGATTCCTGCCTGGCAAGGCACTGCTTCCGCCTGCCCAAGGTTGCCAGCAATAGCAGCTGCACCGGTGGGATTTCCGCCCGTCTTCCGGCCACCTTGGGAACTCCAGGCCGCTCCCCCAATTCTTAATCATAGCTGCACCATTGGGATTTCTGCCCATCTGCTGGCCAGCTTGAGAACTGCAGACCCTCCACCCAAATGCCCAGAGCGAACTTCACCAGTGGGATTTCCGCCCGTAATCCTCTGCATCCAAACTCCACCGGTGGGATTTCTACCCGGCTTTTCTCCACCAAGCTGCACCGGTGCGATTTCTACCTGTCTCCTGGCCATTTCCCAGCGCAAACTACACCAGTGGGATTTCCGCCCGTAATCCTCTGCATCCAAACTCCACCGGGGGGATTTCTACCTGGCTTTCCTCCACCAAGCTGCACCAGTGCGATTTCTACCTGTCTCCTGGCGATTCCCCAGCCGAAACTACACCAGTGGGATTTCCGCCCGCAACTCCACCCAAACTCCACCGGGGGGATTTCTACCTGGCTTTTCTCCACCAAGCTGCACCGGTGCGATTTCTACCTGTCTCCTGGCGATTCCCCAGCCGAAA
Organism: Podarcis lilfordi; assembly: GCA_947686815.1. Taxonomy (NCBI): domain Eukaryota; kingdom Metazoa; phylum Chordata; class Lepidosauria; order Squamata; family Lacertidae; genus Podarcis; species Podarcis lilfordi. The sequence goes on along the minus strand of OX395140.1, from coordinate 50,759,200 downwards.
CTACACCAGTGGGATTTCCGCCCGCAACTCCACCCAAACTCCACCGGGGGGATTTCTACCTGGCTTTTCTCCACCAAGCTGCACCGGTGCGATTTCTACCTGTCTCCTGGCGATTCCCCAGCCGAAACTACACCAGTGGGATTTCCGCCCGCAACTCCACCCAAACTCCACCGGGGGGATTTCTACCTGGCTTTTCTCCACCAAGCTGCACCGGTGCGATTTCTACCTGTCTCCTGGCCATTCCCCAGCCCAAACTACACCAGGGGGATTTCCGCCTGGAACTCCACCGGGGGGATTTCTACCTGGCTTTTCCTACGGAGCTGCACCGGTGTGATTCCTGCCTGCTTCCTTCCTCGGCTGGCAACCTTGAGAACTGCAGCCCGTTTCGCCCCAATACTAACCGCACCAGTGCGATTTCTGCCCGTCTCCTGGCAATTTCCCAGCACTAGCTTCACCGGTGGGATTTCCGCCCGCCACTCCACCCCAATTCCCAATAGTAGCTGCACCAGTGCGATTTCCGCCCGTCTGCTGGCAATTTCCCAGCGCTAGCTTCGCCGGTGGGATTTCCGCCTGCCACTCCACCCAAATTCCCAATAGTAGCTGCACCAGTGCGATTTCTGCCCGTCTCCTGGCAATTTCCCAGCGCTAGCTTCGCCGGTCAGATTTCCGCCTGCCACTCCACCCCAATTCCCAATAGTAGCTGCACCAGTGCGATTTCCGCCCGTCTGGTGGCAATTTCCCAGCGCTAGCTTCGCCGGTGGGATTTCCACCCGTCTCCCGGCAACTTCGCAGCGCTAGCTTCACCGGTTGGCTTTCTGCCTGCAACTCCACCCCAATTCCCAGCACTAGCTTCACCGGTGGGATTTCCGCCCGCAACTCCACCCAAACTCCACCCGGGGGATTTCTACCTGGCTTTTCCCCCACTGAGCTGCACCGGTGCGATTCCTGCCTGCCAAGGCACTGCTTCCGCCTGCCCAAGGTTGCCAGCAATAGCAGCTGCACCGGTGGGATTTCCGCCCGTCTTCCGGCCACCTTGGGAACTGCAGGCCGCCCCCCCCAATTCTTAATAACAGCTGCACCATTAAGATTTCTGCCCGTCTTCTGGCCAGCTTGAGAACTGCAGACCCTCCACCCAAATGCCTGAGCTAACTTCACCCGTGGGATTTCCGCCCGTAATCCTCCGCATCCAAACTCCACCGGGGGGATTTCTACCTGGCTTTTCTCCACCAAGCTGCACCGGTGCGATTTCTACCTGTATCCTGGCCCTTTCCCAGAGCTAACTTCACCAGTGGGATTTCCGCCCGTAATCCTCTGCATCCAAACTCCACCAGGGGGATTTCGACCTGGCTTTTCTCCACCAAGCTGCACCGGTGCGATTTCTACCTGTCTCCTGGCCATTTCCCAGAGCTAACTTCACCAGTGGGATTTCCGCCCGTAATCCTCTGCCTCCAAACTCCACCGGGGGGATTTCGACCTGGCTTTTCTCCACCAAGCTGCACCGGTGCGATTTCTACCTGTCTCCTGGCGATTTCCCAGCGCAAACTTCACCAGTGGGATTTCCACCCGTAATCCTCTGCATCCAAACTCCACCGGGGGAATTTCTACCTGGCTTTTCTCCACCAAGCTGCACCGGTGCGATTTCTACCTGTCTCCTGGCCATTTCCCAGCCCAAACTCCACCGGGGGGATTTCTACCTGGCTTTTCCTACGGAGCTGCACCGGTGTTACTCCTGCCTGCTTCCTTCCTCGGCTGGCAACCTTGAGAACTGCAGGCCGTTTCCCCCCAATACTAACCGCACCAGTGCGATTTCTGCCCGTCTCCTGGCAATTTCCCAGCACTAGCTTCACCGGTGGGATTTCCGCCCGCCACTCCACCCCAATTCCCCATAGTAGCTGCACCAGTGCGATTTCCGCCCGTCTCCTGGCAATTTCCCAGCACTAGCTTCACCAGTTGGATTTCTGCCCGTCTGTTGGCAAGCCTTGCAACCCATTTCCCAGCGCTAGCTTCTCCAGTGGGATTTCCGCCTGGAACGCCACCCAAACTCCACCGGGGGGATTTCGACCTGGCTTTTCCTACGGAGCTGCACCGGTGTGATTCCTGCCTGCTTCCTTCCTCGGCTGGCAACCTTGAGAACTGCAGGCCGTTTCCCCCCAATACTAACCGCACCAGTGCGATTTCTGCCCGTCTCCTGGCAATTTCCCAGCACTAGCTTCACCGGTTGGATTTCTGCCCGTCTGTTGGCAAGCCTTGCAACCCCTTTCCCAGCGCTAGCTTCACCAGTGGGATTTCCGCCCGCAACTCCACCCAAACTCCACCGGTGGGATTTCTACCTGGCTTTCCCCCACCGAGCTGCACCAGTGGGATTTCCGCCTGTCTGCTGGCAACCCATTTCCAATACCAGCTTCACCCGTGGGATTTCCGCCCGCAACTCTACCCAAACTCCACCGGTGGGATTTCTACCTGGCTTTTCCCCACCGAGCTGCACCGGTGGGATTCCTACCTGCTTCGTTCCTCTGCTGGCAACCTTAGAAAACTGCAGGCTAGCTTCACCGGTTGGGTTTCTGCCTGCGACTCCACCCCAATTCCCAATACTAGCTGCACCAGTGTGATTTCCGCCTGTCTGCTGGCAACCTTGGGAACTTGAGCCCATTCCCATCATTCCCAATACTAGCTGCACCATTGGGATTTCTGCCCGTCTGCCGCCAATTTCCCAATACTAGCTTCGCCGGTGGGATTTCCGCCCGCAGCTCCACCCAAACTCCACCGGTGGGATTTCTACCTGGCTTTCCCCCACCGAGCTGCACCGGTGTGATTCCTGCCTGGCAAATTCCATTAAAGAAATGGAAGGATCCGTTTCGATCATTCAGAAAATCCCCCTTTATTGATCGACGTTGATTGACAGGTTGGGGTTGATTGACAGGTTTGATTGACGCCGGATGACCTCAGGGTGCCGTCAGAGGCAGGAAGTCGTCGTCGCCTAACGAGGAGAGGAGAGCTTGATTAATGATGAATATTAATATTAATAAGATTACTAATAATATTAATAGCATTAATATTAGTAATAATAATAATAATAGTAATAGCATTAATATTAATAATATTAATAATAATAATAGTAATAGCATTAATATTAATAATATTAATAATAGTAATAATAGTAATAGCATTAATATTAATAATATTAATAATAATAATAGTAATAGCATTAATATTAATAATATTAATAATAATAATAGTAATAGCATTAATATTAATAATATTAATAATAATAATAGTAATAGCATTAATAGTAATAATATTAATAATAATAATCGTAATAGCATTAATATTAATAATCATTTTTATTAGTAATAGTATTAGTAGTAATAGATGGAAGTAATGATGTAAATGATATAAAGTAATGATGGTAATAATATAAATAAAGAAATAATAATAATAATAATAATAATAATAATAATTACTATAATATTACTATAATAATTATGA
>OX395140.1:50740714-50750714 GCA_947686815.1 Podarcis lilfordi | reverse complement strand
AAGTGGGAGCTGGAAGAAGAGGGAGTTGGGGAGAGGTTGCTAGAGAGGCTGTGGGGGGAGAGGAAGTGGGGGCCGGGGGAAGAGGAAGCGGGAGCCGGAGGAAGAGGAAGAGGAAGTGGGAGCCGGAGGAAGGGGATGCGGGAGCTGGAGGAAGAGGAAGTGGGAGCTGGAAGAAGAGGGAGTTGGGGAGAGGTTGCTAGAGAGGATCCAATGGGAAGAGGAAGTGGGAGTTGAAGGAAGAGGAAGTTGAGGAGATGTTCCTAGAGAGGCTCGGGGGGGGGGAGAGGAAGTGGGAGCTGGAAGAAGAGGAAGTGGGAGCTGGAGGAAGTGGAACTTGGGGAGTCATTCCTAGAGAGGAAGAGGAAGTTGGGGAGAGCTTGCTAGAGGGGCTCCACAGGAAGTGGGAGCCGGAGGAAGAGGAAGTTGGGAGAGGTTGCTAGAGAGGATCCAATGGGAAGAGGAAGTGGGAGTTGAAGGAAGAGGAAGCGGGAGCCGGAGGAAGAGAAATTTTGACGGACAGGAAGCTCCGGGGTGATGGGCAGGCGGCAGGCGGCTGGGGGAGAGGAGAGGAGAGTCGGGAGGCGGTCCTAGAGAGGCTCCACAGGAAGTGGGGGCCGGGGGAAGAGGAAGTGGGAGGTGGAGGAAGAGGAAGTGGGAGCCGAAGAGGAAGTGGGAGCTGGAAGAAGAGGGAGTTGGGGAGAGGTTGCTAGAGAGGCTGTGGGGGAAGAGGAAGTGGGGGGGAGAGGAAGTGGGGGGGAGAGGAAGTGGGGGGAAGAGGAAGTGGGGGAAGAGGAAGAGGAAGCGGGAGCCGGAGGAAGAGGATGTGGGAACCGGAGGAAGAGGAAGTGGGAGCAGGAGGAAGAGAAATTTTGACGGACATTCCTAGAGAGGATCCAATGGGAAGAGGAAGTGGGAGTTGAAGGAAGAGGAAGTTGAGGAGATGTTCCTAGAGAGGCTCGGGGGGGGGGAGAGGAAGTGGGAGCTGGAAGAAGAGGAAGTGGGAGCCGGAGGAAGTGGAACTTGGGTAGTCATTCCTGGAGAGGAAGAGGAAGTTGGGGAGAGGTTGCTAGAGAGGTTCCGGGGGAAGAGGAAGTGGGAGCCAGAGGAAGAGGAAATGGGAGCCGGAGGAAGAGGAAGTTGGGAGAGGTTGCTAGAGAGGATCCAATGGGAAGAGGAAGTGGGAGTTGAAGGAAGAGAAATTTTGACGGACAGGAAGCTCCGGGGGTGATGGGCAGGCGGCAGGCGGCTGGGGGAGAGGAGAGGAGAGTTGGGAGGCGGGCCTAGAGAGGCTCCACAGGAAGTGGGGGCCGGAGGAAGAGGAAGCAGGAGGTGGAGGAAGAGGAAGTGGGAGCTGGAAGAAGAGGGAGTTGGGGAGAGATTCCTAGAGAGGCTCAGGAGGAAGTGGGAAAAGAGAAAGTTCCTAGAGGGGATACGGGGGGAAGAGGAAGTGGGAGCCGGAGGAAGAGGAAGTGGGTCCCCGCCCCTGGCCAGAGGATCCAATCAGAAACTGCTGGGGAAGAGGAGAGGAGAGTTGGGAGAGAGGTTGCTAGAGAGGCTCAGGAGGAAGTGGGGGAAACGTTCCTAGAGAGGATACGGGGGAAGAGGAAGTGGGAGCTGGAGGAAGAGGAAGTGGGAGCCAGAGGAAGAGGAAGTGGGTCCCCGCCCCTGGCCAGAGGATCCAATCAGAAACTGCTGGGGAAGAGGAGAGGAGAGTTGGGGAGAGGTTCCTAGAGAGGCTGTGCGGGGGGGAAGAGGAAGTGGGAGCCGGAGGAAGTGGAACTTGGGGAGTCATTCCTAGAGAGGAAGAGGAAGTTGGGGAGAGGTTGCGAGAGAGGCTCCACAGGAAGTGGGAGCCCGAGGAAGAGGAAGTGGGAGCCGGAGGAAGAGGAAGTGGGAGCCGGAGGAAGAGAAATTTGGACGGACAGGAAGCTCCGGGGGTGATGGGCAGGTGGCAGGGGGAGAGGAGAGTTTCAGTAGACATTCCTAGAGAGGCTCCACAGGAAGTGGGGGCCGGAGGAAGAGGAAGCGGGAGCCGGAGGAAGAGGAAGTGGGAGCCGGAGGAAGAGAAGTTTGGACGGACGGGAAGCTCCGGGGGTGATGGGCAGGCGGCAGGGGGAGAGGAGAGGAGAGTTGGGAAGCGGTTCCTAGAGAGGCTGTGGGGGGGGGGGAAGAGGAATTGGGGGGGAAGAGGAAGTGGGAGCCGGAGGAAGAGGAAGTGGGTCCCCGCCCCTGGCCAGAGGATCCAATCAGAAACTGCTGGGGAAGAGGAGAGGAGAGTTGGGGAGAGGTTCCTAGAGAGGCTCCACAGGAAGAGGAAGTGGGAGCCGGAGGAAGAGGAAGTTGGGGAGACGTTCCTAGACAGGCTCCGGTGGAAGAGGAAGTGGGAGCCGGAGGAAGAGGAAGTTGGGGAGAGGAACTTGGGGAGGAAGTTGGAGAGAAGTAGAGAGAAAGAGGAAGTTGGGGAGACGTTCCTAGAGAGGAAGTCGGAGCCAGAGAAAGAGGAAGTTGGGGAGAGGTTCCTAGAGAGGAAGTCGGAGCCAGAGAAAGAGGAAGTTGGGGAGAGGTTCCTAGAGCGTCTCACCTTCGGTCCGGCACGTCTGCAGACAGGCCCGCTCGGACAGGAAGCGGTTGGCGCGTCCAGGCAGCCGCCGTACAGGAAGCTCTGGCACGACTGGGCGCTGGCGTTGTAGAAGTAGCGCAACTCGGCGCCCAGGCAGGGGCCGGCGTCCCGGGGCAGCTGGCAGTCGGCTGGAGAGGAAGAGGAAGTGGAAGTCTGGGGAACTGCCTGCCTCGTGAGAAGCGGCGTGCGAAATCGGACGAAGTAGCGTGCGAAATCTGACCAAGTAGCGTGCGAAATCTGGGGAACTCCCTCCATAAGTACAATGTGAAATCTGGGGAACTCCCTGCCTCATGAAAAGTAGCGTGCAAAATCTGACGAAGTAGCGTGCGAAATCTGACAAAGTAGCGTGCGAAATCTGGGGAACTTCCTGTATGGTGAAAAGTAACAGGAAGAGTCTGGGGAACTCCCTGCCTCATGGGAAGCAGCGTGCGAAATCTGACGAAGTAGCGTGCGAAATCTGACGAAGTAGCGTGCGAAATCCGGGGAACTCCCTGCCTCGTGAAAAGTAGTGTGCGAAATCTGCTGCAGTAGCGTGCGAAATCTGACTAAGTAGCGTGCGAAATCTGGGGAACTCCCTGCATGGAGAAATGCAGCAGGCAGAGTCTGGGGAACTCCCTGCCTCATGAAAAGTAGCGTGCAAAATCTGACTAAGTAGCGTGCGAAATCTGGGGAACTCCCTGCATAAGTACAATGTGAAATCTGGGGAACTCCCTGCATGGTGAAAAGTAGCGTGCGAAATCTGACGAGGTAGCGTGCGAAATCCGGGGAACTCCCTGCATAAGTACAATGTGAAATCTGGGGAACTCCCTGCCTCGTGAAAAGTAGTGTGCGAAATCTGACGAAGTAGCGTGCGAAATCCGGGGAACTCCCTGCATAAGTACAATGTGAAATCTGGGGAACTCCCTGCCTCGTGAAAAGTAGTGTGCGAAATCTGACGAAGTAGCGTGCGAAATCCGGGGAACTCCCTGCATAAGTACAATGTGAAATCTGGGGAACTCCCTGCATGGTGAAATGTAGCAGGCAGAGTCTGGGGAACTCCCTGCCTCATGAAAGAAGCGTGCGAAATCTGACGAAGCAGCGTGCGAAATCTGGGGAACTCCCCGCCTCATGAAAAGTAGCGTGCGAAATCTGACTAAGTAGCGTGCGAAATCTGGGGAACTCCATGCATTGTGAAATGTAGCAGGCAGAGTCTGGGGAACTCCCTGCCTCATGAAAAGTAGCGTGCGAAATCTGACTGAGTAGCGTGCGAAATCCGGGGAACTCCCTGCCTCATGAAAAGTAGTGTGCGAAATCTGACGAAGTAGCGTGCGAAATCTGGGGAACTCCCTGCATAAGTACAATGTGAAATCTGGGGAACTCCCTGCCTCATGAAAAGTAGCGTGCGAAATCTGACGAAGTAGCGTGCGAAATATGGGGAACTCCCTGCCTCGTGAAAAGTAGTGTGCGAAATCTGGGGAACTCCCTGCCTCGTGAAAAGTAGTGTGCGAAATCTGGGGAACTCCCTGCCTCGTGAAAAGTAGCGTGTGAAATCTGGGGAGCTCCCTGCATCTTGAAAAGTAGTGTGCGAAATCTGACTAAGTAGCGTGCGAAATCTGGGGAGATCCCTGCATCGTGAAAAGTAGCGTGCGAAATCTGGGGAACTCCCCGCCTCATGAAAAGTAGCGTGCGAAATCTGACTAAGTAGCGTGCGAAATTTGGGGAACTCCCTGACTCGTGAAAAGTAGCGTGGGAAATCTGGGGAACTCCCTGCCCCGTGAAAAGTAGTGTGCGAAATCTGGGGAACTCCCTGCATAAGTACAATGTGAAATCTGGGGAACTCCCTGCATGGTGAAATGTAGCAAGCAGAGTCTGGGAACTCCCTGCCTCATGAAAAGTAGCGTGCGAAATCTGACTAAGTAGCGTGCGAAATCTGGGGAACTCCCTGCCTCATGAGAAGTAGCGTGCGAAATATGGGGAACTCCCTGCATGGTGAAATGTAGCAGGCAGAGTCTGGTGAACTCCTGCCTCCTGAGAAGCAGCGTGCGAAATCTGACGAAGTAGCGTGCGAAATCTGGGGAACTCCCTGCATAAGTACAATGTGAAATCTGGGGAACTCCCTGCCTCGTGAAAAGTAGCGTGCGAAATCTGACGAAGTAGCGTGCGAAACCGGGAACTCCCTGCCTCATGAGAAGTAGCGTGCGAAATCTGACGAAGTAGCGTGCGAAATCTTGGGAACTCCCTGCCTCATGAAAAGTAGCGTGCGAAATCTGACGAAGTAGCGTGCGAAATCTGGGGAACTCCCTGCCTCATTAAAAGTAGAGTGCGAAATCTGCTGCAGTAGCGTGCGAAATCTGACTAAGTAGCGTGCGAAATCTGGGGAACTCCCTGCATGGTGAAATGCAGCAGGCAGAGTCTGGGGAACTCCCTGCCTCATGAAAAGTAGCGTGCGAAATCTGACGAAGTAGCGTGCGAAATCTGGGGAACTCCCCGCCTCATGAAAAGTAGCGTGCGAAATCTGACGAAGTAGCGTGTGAAATCTGGGGAGCTCCCTGCCCCATGAAAAGTAGCGTGGGAAATCTGATGAAGTAGTGTGCGAAATCTGACTAAGTAGCGTGCGAAATATGGGGAACTCCCTGCCTCGTGAGAAGCAGCGTGCGAAATCTGACCAAGTAGCGTGCGAAATCTGACGAAGTAGCGTGCGAAATCCGGGGAACTCCCTGCCTCATGAAAAGTAGTGTGCGAAATCTGCTGCAGTAGCGTGCGAAATCTGGGAACCCCCTGCCTCATGAAAAGTAGCGTGCGAAATCTGACGAAGTAGCGTGCGAAATCTGACAAAGTAGCGTGCGAAATCCGGGGAACTCCCTGCCTCGTGAAAAGTAGCGTGCAAAATCTGACAAAGTAGCGTGCGAAATCTGACGAAGTAGCGTGCGAAATCTGGGGAACTCCCTGCCTCGCAAAAAGTAGCGTGCGAAATCTGACAAAGTAGCGTGCGAAAACCGGGGAACTCCCCGCCTCATGAGAAGTAGCGTGCGAAATCTGACGAAGTAGCGTTCAAAATCTTGGGAACTCCCTGCCTCGTGAAAAGTAGCGTGCGAAATCTGACGAAGTAGCGTGCGGAATCTGGGGAACTCCCTGCATTGTGAAATGTAGCAGGCAGAGTCTGGGGAACTCCCTGCCTCCTGAAAAGTAGCGTGCGAAATCTGACGAAGTAGCGTGCGAAATCTGGGGAACTCCCTGCATGGTGAAATGCAGCAGGCAGAGTCTGGGGAACTCCCTGCCTCATGAAAAGTAGCGTGCAAAATCTTACGAAGTAGCGTGCGAAATCTGGGAAACTCCCCGCCTCGTGAGAAGTAGCGTGCGAAATCTGAGGAAGTAGCGTGCGAAATCCGGGGAACTTCCTGCATAAGTACAATGTGAAATCTGGGGAACTCCCTGCATGGTGAAATGTAGCAGGCAGAGTCTGGGGAACTCCCTGCCTCATGAAAAGTAGCGTGCGAAATCTGACTAAGTAGCGTGCGAAATCTGACTAAGTAGCGTGCGAAATCTGGGGAACTCCCTGCATGGTGAAATGTAGCAGGCAGAGTCTGGGGAACTCCCTGCCTCATGAAAAGTAGCGTGCGAAATCTGACGAAGCAGCGTGCGAAATATGGGGAACTCCCTGCATGGTGAAATGTAGCGTGCGAAATCTGACGAAGTAGCGTGCGAAATATGGGGAACTCCCTGCCTCGTGAAAAGTAGCGCGCAAAATCTGACAAAGTAGCGTGCGAAATCTGGGGGAACTCCCTGCCTCATGAAAAGCAGCGTGCGAAATCTGACGAAGTAGCGTGCGAAATCTGACGAAGTAGCGTGCGAAATCCGGGGAACTCCCTGCCTCGTGAGAAGTAGCGTGCCAAACCCACCTTCCTTGACGTCCGGGAACGCGGGTGCGAATCCGTCGGCCGAGCCTTCTTCCTCGAACAAGGGGGTCCTGCGCACCCTCTCCTGGAAAACGTGGGAATGTGCAACATGGGTGTCAGAAGCGTGCGAATGTGCAACACTGGTGTCAGAAATGTGGGGGGATGTGCGACATGGGTGTCAGAAGCGTGCAAATGTGCAACACTGGTGTCAGAAATGTGGGAGGATGTCAACACGGGTGTCAGAAGTGTGCGAATGTGCAACACTGGTGTCAGAAATGTGGGAGGATGTGCAACACTGGTGTCAGAAATGTGGGAGGATGTGCAACATGGGTGTCAGAAGTGTGCGAACGTGCAACACTGGTGTCAGAAGTGGGGTTGCCAGATTTCCATGGGGCGTAATTGACCCCCAAATAAGGCCGCACCCTATAGGCGCACAAGTGGGGCGTATTTGACCCCCAAGTAACACCCTATGGGTGTCACAAGTGGGGCGTATTTCACCCCCAAATCACCCTATGGGTCACCCAGCCCCAGATACCAGTCTGCGTTCACAAGTGACGTCAGATGCAGGGTGCAACGGGGGTCCGCTTGGGGGTCACTTACCTGGGGCGCATCTTCGGCCTTGGGCGGGACGCACTCCCCTGTGCAAAGAGAGAAGGGGTTTGAACCCGGGTTCGGAGGGGGCATTTTCACGTTCGGGGTGCGGGAAAGCGGGTCAGACTAGATGACCCCTTTTGCGCCCGGAAAAACCCCGATTCCCACATCTATAGGCGAAGTGTCAGAAACGTGCAACATCGGTGTCAGAAGTGCTCAGCAAAGTGTGTAACATGGGTGTCGGAAGTGCGTGACATCGGTGTCAGAAGCGTGCAACATCGGGGTCAGAAGTGCTCAGCATAGTGTGTAACATGGGTGTCGGAAGTGCGTGACATCGGTGTCAGAAGTGTGCAACATCGGGGTCAGAAGTGCTCAACGAAGTGTGCAACATGGGTGTCAGAAGTGCGTGACATCGGTGTCAGAAGTGTGCAACATCGGGGTCAGAAGTGCTCAGCATAGTGTGTAACATGGGTGTCAGAAGTGCGTGACATTGGTGTCAGAAGGGTGCAACATGGGTGTCAGAGGTGTGCAACATTGGTGTCCGAAACGTGGGGATCTGCAACATTGGTGTCAGAGGTAGGCAGGAATTTGAACCCGCAAAGTGTGCAACATCGGTGTCAGAAGGGTGCGAAATCGGTGTTAGAAGTGTGCAACACTGGTGTCTGAAACGTAGGAATGTGCAATATTGGTGTCAGAAACTTGGGAATGTGCGACAGAAGTGCGCAACATCGGTGTCAGAAGCGTGCAACAGCTGTGTCAGAAGTGTGCAACATTGGTGTCAAAACGTGCAACATTGGTGTCAGAAACGTTCGAATGTGCAACATCGGTGTCAAGCGCACGACATCGGTGTGAGAAGTGCGCCACATCCGTGTCAGAAGTGTGTGACATTGGTGTCAGAAATGTTCGAATGTACAACATTGGTGTCAGAAATGTGGGTAGTGCAACACTGGTGTCCTAAGTGTGAGAAGGTGCAACATTGGTGTCAGAAATGTGGGTAGTGCAACACTGGTGTCCTAAGTGTGAGAATGTGCAACATTGGTGTCAGAAATGTGGGTAGTGCAACACTGGTGTCCTAAGTGTGAGAATGTGCAACACTGGTGTCAGAAGTGCGCCACATTGGTGTCAGAAGTATGCAACATTGGTGTCACAAACGTGGGAATGTGCGACATAGGTGTCCGAAATGTGCGAATGTGCAGCACTGGTGTCCGAAATGTGCGAATGTGCAACACTGGTGTCAGAAATCTTTGAATGTGCAACATTGGCGTCAGAAACTTGGGAGCGTGCAACAGAAGTGTGCGACATCGGTGTAAGAAGCGTGCAACATTGGTGTCAGAAGTGGGGGATCCTGCAACACTGGTGTCCGAAACGTTCGAATGTGCAACATTGGTGTCAGAAATTTGGGAACGCGCAACAGAAGTGTGCGACATCAGTGTCCCAAGTGTGCAAATCTGTGAAATTCGAACCCGCCGCCTCCCCGCCCCGCAACTCACCTTGGTTGCTCAGGACAAAGATGGCCTCCTCTGGGATCCCTAGTGCAAGGGCCCGCCGCCGGAAGTCCTCCACCAGGTCCTCCCTCAGCGCCGGGCTCCGTCCTGCAACGGGAGACACGGGTTCAAGTCCTTACAAGATTTGCACGCCTTTGCACGGAATCTCCCACAATTCAGCGAGATTTCACGCTGCGGGGAACTCCCTCACTTTTGCACGGAATGAGCTAGATTTCACGCTGCGGGGAGCTTCCTCGAATTTGCACGGAATCTCCTGCATTTGTGCTAGATTTCACGCTGCGGGAGCTTCCTCTCATTTGCACGAAATGAGCTAGATTTCACGCTGCGGGGAGCTTCCTTGCATTTGCACGGAATCTCCCACAATTCAGCTTGATTTCACGCTGCGGGGAGCTTGCATGTATTTGCACGGAATCTCCCACACTTGAGCTAGATTTCACGCTGCGGGGAGCTTGCATGTATTTGCACGGGATCTCCCACAATTCAGCTAGATTTCACGCTGCGGGGAGCTTCCTCGCATTTGCACGGAATGAGCTAGATTTCACGCTGCGGGGAGCTTCCTCGCATTTGCACGGAATCTTGAACTACATTTCACGCTGTGGGGAGCTCCCTCGCATTTGCACGGAATCTCCCGCAGCGGAGCTTGATTTCACGCTCACATTTGCACGGAATATCCCGCTGCGGCGCTAGATTTCACGCTCACATTTGCACGGAATCTCCCACAATTCAGCTAGATTTCACGCTGCGGGGAGCTCCCTCGCATTTGCACGGAATCTCCCGCAGCGGAGCTAGATTTCACGCTCGCATTTGCACTGAATCTCCCGCAGCGGAGCTATATTTCACGGTCACATTTGCACGGAATCTCCCACAATTCAGCTAGATTTCACGCTGCGGGGAGCTTGCACGCATTTGCACGGAATCTCCCACAATTCAGCTACATTTCACGCTGCGGGAGCTTGCACAGATTTGCACGGAATCTCCCACAATTCAGCTCGATTTCACACTGCGGGGAGCTTGCACGGATTGCCACGGAATCTCCCACAATTCAGCTCGATTTCACCCAGTGGAGCTAGATTTCACACTCGCATTTGCACGGAATCTCTCGCACGTGAGCTAGATTTCACGCTCGCATTTGCACGGAATCTCCCGCAGCGGAGCTAGATTTCACGCTCGCATTTGCACAGAATCTCCCACACTTGAGCTAGATTTCACATTCGCATTTGCACGGAATCTCCCACAATTCAGCTCGATTTCACGCAGTGGAGCTAGATTTCACGCTCGCATTCGCACGGAATCTCTCGCACGTGCGCTGGATTTCACGCTGCGGGGATTGGGACGCACCGTAAAGCTTGGCGCTGGTGCTGAGCCCGTGGGTGCTGTTCTTCTCCGTGACCAAGATGGCGAATTCTTCG
>OX395140.1:50715714-50738214 GCA_947686815.1 Podarcis lilfordi | reverse complement strand
ATAATAATAATCATCATCATAATAATATATTATAATAATATAATCATAATATATTATTATTATCAAAATATATTATTAATATATTATTTATACCCATCTGGCCACAAAACACAATAATAATAATAATAATAATAATAATAATAATAATAATAATAATATATTTATACCCATCTGGCCACAAAACACAATAATAATAATAATAATAATAATAATAATAATAATATATTTATACCCATCTGGCCACAAAACACTAAAATATAACAGAATTAGGGCTAGAGGCTGATCCCCAAAAAATCTGATCTATCGTAATATACCATTAATTATCATTAATTTATTTTCATTAATATTATTAATATTATTATTATTAGCCAGCCCTTGCTTTTGTCCCCCTCCCCTCCCATCCACCCCTTCAAGTGTCAGGGAGTTCCAGAGATCAAGATATATTATTATTAATACTGTTGTTATTATTAATACTACTATTATTATTATTACTATTAATTATTATTAATTATCATGAATATCATTATTAGCCGGCCCTTTCGCACCCCTCCCATCCACCAAGTCTCAGGCAGTTCCCCAGCCTCTGCTAGGTCTAGCTTCTTCTGATATTATTCTTATTATTTATTAATCATTATTAACCATTAATCATCATCCTTCTTATCATTATTAGCTGGCTGATTATTACCATTATTATCATTATTTTCTATTCTTATTTCCGCTGCATTTCATTTTCTTTTATTGCTAGAGGCTGATGCAAATAAAATCCGATCTATTCTCATATATCATTAATCCTTATTAATCCTTATTAATTCTTATTAATCCTTCTTATTATCATTATTAGCCGGCTGATTATTATCATTAATATCATTATTTTTTTTATTATTAGAGGCTGATGCAAATGAAATCCGATCTATTCTCATATATCATTAATATTAATCCTTATTAATCCTTATATTAATAATATATTAATTATATTAATCCTAATAATAATAATAATAATAATAATATATTTATATATTTATAAAAATATATTTATAAAATCTGATCTATTCTCATATATCATTAATTCTTACTAATCATTAATCCTGATTATTATCATTATTAGCCGGCTGATTATTATCATTATTATCATTATTTTTATTATTATTAGAGGCTGATGCAAATAAAATCCGATCTATTATCATATTAATATTAATCCTTATTAATCCTTATATTAATAATATATTAATTATATTAATCCTAATAATAATAATATATTTATATGTTTATAAAAATATATTTATAAAATCTGATCTATTCTCATATATCATTAATTCTTACTAATCATTAATCCTGATTATTATCATTATTAGCCGGCTGATTATTATCATTATTATCATTATTTTTATTATTATTAGAGGCTGATGCAAATAAAATCCGATCTATTATCATATATCATTAATCCTTATTAATCCTTATATTAATAATATATTAATTATATTAATCCTAATAATAATAATTATATATTTATATATTTATAAAAATATATTTATAAAATCTGATCTATTATCATATATCATTAATTCTTACTAATCATTAATCCTTATTATTATCATTATTAGCCGGCTTATTATTATCATTAATATCATTATTTTTATTATTATTAGAGGCTGATGCAAATAAAATCCGATCTATTCTCATATATCATTAATATTAATCCTTATTAATCCTTATATTAATAATATATTAATTATATTAATCCTAATAATAATAATAATAATAATATATTTATATATTTATAAAAATATATTTATAAAATCTGATCTATTCTCATATATCATTAATTCTTACTAATCATTAATCCTTATTATTATCATTATTAGCCGGCTGATTATTATCATTATTATCATTATTCTTATTATTATTAGAGGCTGATGCAAATAAAATCCGATCTATTATCCTATATCATTAATATTAATCCTTATTAATCCTTATATTAATAATATATTAATTATATTAATCCTAATAATAATAATAATAATATATTTATATATTTATAAAAATATATTTATAAAATCTGATCTATTCTCATATATCATTAATTCTTACTAATCATTAATCCTGATTATTATCATTATTAGCCGGCTGATTATTATCATATTTATCATTATTTTTATTATTATTAGAGGCTGATGCAAATAAAATCCGATCTATTATCCTATATCATTAATATTAATCCTTATTAATCCTTATATTAATAATATATTAATTATATTAATCCTAATGATAATAATATATTTATATGTTTATAAAAATATATTTATAAAATCTGATCTATTATCCTATATCATTAATATTAATCCTTATTAATCCTTATATTAATAATATATTATATTAATCCTAATAATAATAATAATATATTTATATATTTATAAAAATATATTTATAAAATCTGATCTATTCTCATATATCATTCATTCTTACTAATCATTAATCCTTATTCATGGTTATTAATCATAATTATTATTAATTATTATCACCCTCTCCACTTCCACAGCTTCCATTCGTCCGAAACTCGAACCCAGAACCAGGGCGGAAAAAGCGAAAAGAAGAAATTTCTCCATTTTCCCCCAGAAAGAGAGAAAAAGAGACGTCCGATTCGGGTGGAAAAATGCCGATTTTGGAGGCCGGGAAGAGAGGACTTTGGCCCTGGCTCGGCCCTCCGTTAATGAGCAACCTTCGTTATCGGCCGGGGTCATTAATTAACCGATAATCGATAGCAGGGGGAATGAGGGAAAGGGAAAAAAATTGGGTTTCTGGCTGGTTTTTGGGGACTATAATTCCCATTATTACTTTTCCATGACGATGATGATTATCATTTGACATAAGCCGTTAGTAATATTAGTATTATTAGTAATATTATTAGTATTATTAGTAATATTAGTATTATTACTTTTATTATTAGTATTATTATTAGTATTATTAGTAGTAATATCATTGATGGGAGTACTTTTCCATGATTAATATTATTATTATTTCCCATAACCCATTATTATTATTAGTAGTAGTAGTAGTAGTAATACTATTAATATCAGTATTATCTCCCATAACCCATTAGTATTATTATTAGTAGTAGTAGTAGTATTAATATTATTGATGGGAGTACTTTTCCATGATTAATATTATTATTATTTCCCATAACCCATTATTATTATTAGTAGTAGTAGTAGTAGTAGTACTATTAATATCAGTATTATCTCCCATAACCTATTGTTATTATTATTAGTAGTAGTAGTATTATTAATATTATTGATGGGAGTACTTTTCCATGATTAATATTATTATTATTTCCCATAACCCATTATTATTATTATTAGTAGTAGTAGTAGTAGTAGTACTATTAATATCAGTATTATCTCCCATAACCTATTGTTATTATTATTAGTAGTAGTATTATTAATATTATTGATGGGAGTACTTTTCCATGATTAATATTATTATTATTTCCCATAACCCATTATTATTATTATTATTATTAGTAGTAGTAGTAGTACTATTAATATCAGTATTATCTCCCATAACCCATTAGTATTATTATTAGTAGTAGTAGTAGTATTAATATTAATATTATTGATGGGAGTACTTTTCCATGATTAATATTATTATTATTTCCCATAACCCATTATTATTATTATTAGTAGTAGTAGTAGTAGTATTAGTAGTATTCCCATCATCCCTGACCACTGGGCCTGCTAGCAAGGCATGATGGGAGTTTGGGGACTACAATTCCCATCATCCCTGGGACTGTAGTCCCAGTGATGATGGGATTTGTAGTCCCCAAACTCCCATCATGCCTTGCTAGCAGGCCCAGTGGTCAGGGATGATGGGAATTGTAGTCCCAGGGATGATGGGAATTGTAGTCCCCAAACTCCCATCATGCCTTGCTAGCAGGCCCAGTGGTCAGGGATGATGGGAATTGTAGTCCCAGGGATGATGGGAATTGTAGTCCCCAAACTCCCATCATGCCTTGCTGGCAGGCCCAGTGGTCAGGGATGATGGGAATTGTAGTCCTAGGGATGATGGGAATTGCAGTCCCAGGGATGATGGGAATCGTAGTCCCAGTGATGATGGGAATTGTAGTCCCAGTGATGATGGGAATTGTAGTCCCAGTGACGATGGGAATTGTAGTCCCCAAACTCCCATCACGCCTTGCTAGCAGGCCCAGTGGTCAGGGATGATGGGAATTGTAGTCCCAGGGATGATGGGAATTGTAGTCCCCAAACTCCCATCATGCCTTGCTAGCAGGCCCAGTGGTCAGGGATGATGGGAATTGTAGTCCCAGTGACGATGGGAATTCTAGTCCCAGGGATGATGGGAATTGTAGTCCCCAAACTCCCATCATGCCTTGCTAGCAGGCCCAGTGGTCAGGGATGATGGGAATTGTAGTCCCAGAGATGCTGGGAATCGTAGTCCCCAAACTCCCATCATGCCTTGCTAGCAGGCCCAGTGGTCAGGGATGATGGGAATTGTAGTCCCAGGGATGATGGGAATTGTAGTCCCAGTGACGATGGGAATCGTAGTCCCAGTGATGATGGGAATTGTAGTCCCAGGGATGATGGGAATTGTAGTCCCAGTGATGATGGGAATTGTAGTCCCAGTGATGATGGGAATTGTCCCAGTGACGATGGGAATTGTAGTCCCAGTGATGATGGGAATCGTAGTCCCAGTGACGATGGGAATTGTAGTCCCCAAACTCCCATCACGCCTTGCTAGCAGGCCCAGTGGTCAGGGATGATGGGAATTGTAGTCCCAGTGATGATGGGAATCGTAGTCCCAGGGATGCTGGGAATCGTAGTCCCAGGGATGATGGGAATTGTAGTCCCCAAACTCCCATCATGCCTTGCTAGCAGGCCCAGCGGTCAGGGATGATGGGAATTGTAGTCCCAGGGATGATGGGAATTGTAGTCCCAGGGATGATGGGAATTGTAGTCCCAGGGATGATGGGAATTGTAGTCCCAGTGATGATGGGATTTGTAGTCCCAGGGATGATGGGAATTGTAGTCCCCAAACTCCCATCATGCTTAGCTAGCAGGCCCAGTGATCAGGGATGATGGGAATTGTAGTCCCAGGGATGATGGGAATTGTAGTCCCGGTGATGATGGGAATTGTAGTCCCAGGGATGATGGGAATCGTAGTCCCCAAACTCCCATCATGCCTTGCTAGCAGGCCCAGTGATCAGGGATGATGGGAATTGTAGTCCCAGGGATGATGGGAATTGTAGTCCCGGTGATGATGGGAATTGTAGTCCCCAAACTCCCATCATGCCTTGCTAGCAGGCCCAGTGATCAGGGATGATGGGAATTGTAGTCCCAGGGATGATGGGAATTGTCCCAGTGACGATGGGAATTGTAGTCCCAGGGATGATGGGAATTGTAGTCCCAGGGATGATGGGAATTGTAGTCCCAGTGATGATGGGAATTGTAGTCCCAGGGATGATGGGAATTGTAGTCCCAGTGATGATGGGAATTGTAGTCCCAGGGATGATGGGAATTGTAGTCCCAGTGATGATGGGAATTGTCCCAGTGACGATGGGAATTGTAGTCCCAGGGATGATGGGAATTGTAGTCCCAGGGATGATGGGAATTGTAGTCCCAGTGATGATGGGAATTGTAGTCCCAGTGATGATGGGAATTGTAGTCCCAGGGATGATGGGAATTGTAGTCCCAGTGACGATGGGAATTGTAGTCCCAGTGATGATGGGAATTGTAGTCCCAGTGATGATGGGAATTGTAGTCCCCAAACTCCCATCATGCCTTGCTAGCAGGCCCAGTGGTCAGGGATGATGGGAATTGTAGTCCCAGTGATGATGGGAATTGTAGTCCCAGGGATGATGGGAATTGTAGTCCCAGTGATGATGGGAATTGTAGTCCCAGTGATGATGGGAATTGTAGTCCCCAAACTCCCATCATGCCTTGCTAGCAGGCCCAGTGGTCAGGGATGATGGGAATTGTAGTCCCAGTGATGATGGGAATTGTAGTCCCAGGGATGATGGGAATTGTAGTCCCAGTGACGATGGGAATTGTAGTCCCAGTGATGATGGGAATTGTCCCAGTGACGATGGGAATTGTAGTCCCAGGGATGATGGGAATTGTAGTCCCAGGGATGATGGGAATTGTAGTCCCAGGGATGATGGGAATTGTAGTCCCAGTGATGACGGGAATTGTAGTCCCAGGGATGATGGGAATTGTAGTCCCAGGGATGATGGGAATTGTAGTCCCAGTGACGATGGGAATTCTAGTCCCAGGGATGATGGGAATTGTAGTCCCCAAACTCCCATCATGCCTTGCTGGCAGGCCCAGTGGTCAGGGATGATGGGAATTGTAGTCCCAGGGATGATGGGAATTGTAGTCCCGTGATGATGGGAATTGTAGTCCCAGGGATGATGGGAATTGTAGTCCCAGAGAAGATGGGAATTGCAGTCCCAGGGATGCTGGGATTTGTAGTCCCAGTGATGATGGGAATTGTAGTCCCAGGGATGATGGGAATTGCAGTCCCAGGGATGATGGGAATTGTAGTCCCAGGGATGATGGGAATTGTAGTCCCAGTGACGATGGGAATTGTAGTCCCAGTGATGATGGGAATTGTAGTCCAAGTGATGATGGGAATTGTAGTCCCAGTGATGATGGGAATTGTAGTCCCCAAACTCCCATCATGCCTTGCTAGCAGGCCCAGTGGTCAGGGATGATGGGAATTGTAGTCCCAGTGATGATGGGAATTGTAGTCGCAGTGATGATGGGAATTGTAGTCCCCAAACTCCCATCATGCTTAGCTAGCAGGCCCAGTGATCAGGGATGATGGGAATCGTAGTCCCAGTGATGATGGGAATTGTAGTCCCAGTGATGATGGGATTTGTAGTCCCAGGGATGATGGGAATTGTAGTCCCCAAACTCCCATCATGCTTAGCTAGCAGGCCCAGTGGTCAGGGATGATGGGAATTGTAGTCCCAGGGATGATGGGAATTGTAGTCCCAGTGATGATGGGAATTGCAGTCCCAGGAATGATGGGAATTTTAGTCCCAGGAATGATGGGAATCGTAGTCCCAGTGATGATGGGAATTGTAGTCCCAGTGACGATGGGAATCGTAGTCCCAGTGATGATGGGAATTGCAGTCCCAGTGATGATGGGAATTGTAGTCCCAGTGATGATGGGAATTGCAGTCCCTCTGATGATGGGAATTGTAGTCCCAGTGATGATGGGAATTGCAGTCCCAGTGATGATGGGAATTGTAGTCCCAGTGATGATGGGAATTGTAGTCCCAGTGATGATGGGAATTGTAGTTTCAGTGATGATGGGAATTGTAGTCCCAGAGATGCTGGGAATCGTAGTCCCCAAACTCCCATCATGCCTTGCTAGCAGGCCCAGTGGTCAGGGATGATGGGAATTGTAGTCCCAGTGATGATGGGAATTGTAGTCCCAGTGACGATGGGAATCGTAGTCCCAGTGATGATGGGAATTGTAGTCCCCAAACTCCCATCATGCCTTGCTAGCAGCCTTAGTGGTCAGGGATGATGGGAATTGTAGTCCCAGGGATGATGGGAATTGTAGTCCCAGTGATGATGGGAATTGTAGTCCCAGGGATGATGGGAATTGTAGTCCCAGTGATGATGGGAATCGTAGTCCCCAAACTCCCATCATGCCTTGCTAGCAGGCCCAGTGGTCAGGGATGATGGGAATTGTAGTCCCAGTGATGATGGGAATTGTAGTCCCAGGGATGATGGGAATTGTAGTCCCAGTGATGATGGGAATCGTAGTCCCCAAACTCCCATCATGCCTTGCTAGCAGGCCCAGTGGTCAGGGATGATGGGAATTGTAGTCCCAGTGATGATGGGAATTGTAGTCCCAGTGATGATGGGAATTGTAGTCCCAGTGACGATGGGAATTGTAGTCCCCAAACTCCCATCACGCCTTGCTAGCAGCCTTAGTGGTCAGGGATGATGGGAATTGTAGTCCCAGGGATGATGGGAATTGTAGTCCCCAAACTCCCATCATGCCTTGCTAGCAGCCTTAGTGGTCAGGGATGATGGGAATTGTAGTCCTAGGGATGATGGGAATTGTAGTCCCAGGGATGATGGGAATTGTAGTCCCAGTGATGATGGGAATTGTAGTCCCAGTGATGATGGGAATTGTAGTCCCCAAACTCCCATCACGCCTTGCTAGCAGGCCCAGTGGTCAGGGATGATGGGAATTGTAGTCCCAGGGATGATGGGAATTGTAGTCCCAGTGATGATGGGATTTGTAGTCCCAGGGATGATGGGAATTGTAGTCCCCAAACTCCCATCATGCTTAGCTAGCAGGCCCAGTGATCAGGGATGATGGGAATTGTAGTCCTAGGGATGATGGGAATCGTAGTCCCAGTGATGATGGGAATCGTAGTCCCAGTGATGATGGGAATCGTAGTCCCAGTGATGATGGGAATTGTAGTCCCAGTGATGATGGGAATTGTAGTCCCCAAACTCCCATCACGCCTTGCTAGCAGGCCCAGTGGTCAGGGATGATGGGAATTGTAGTCCCAGGGATGATGGGAATTGTAGTTTCAGTGATGATGGGAATTGTAGTCCCAGGGATGATGGGAATTGTAGTCCCAGTGATGATGGGAATTGTAGTCCCAGGGATGATGGGAATTGTAGTCCCAGGGATGATGGGAATTGTAGTCCCAGGGATGATGGGAATTGTAGTCCCAGTGATGATGGGAATTGTAGTCCCAGTGATGATGGGAATTGTCCCAGTGACGATGGGAATTGTAGTCCCAGTGATGATGGGAATTGTAGTCCCAGTGATGATGGGAATCGTAGTCCCAGTGATGATGGGAATTGTAGTCCCCAAACTCCCATCATGCCTTGCTAGCAGGCCCAGTGGTCAGGGATGATGGGAATTGTAGTCCTAGGGATGATGGGAATTGTAGTCCCAGGGATGATGGGAATTGTAGTCCCAGTGATGATGGGAATTGTAGTCCCAGTGATGATGGGAATTGTAGTCCCAGTGACGATGGGAATTGTAGTCCCCAAACTCCCATCACGCCTTGCTAGCAGGCCCAGTGGTCAGGGATGATGGGAATTGTAGTCCAAGTGATGATGGGAATCGTAGTCCCAGGGATGATGGGAATCGTAGTCCCAGTGATGATGGGAATTGTAGTCCCAGTGATAATGGGAATTGTAGTCCCAGGGATGATGGGAATCGTAGTCCCAGGGATGATGGGATTTGTAGTCCCCAAACTCCCAGTTCTTTTCCTATTAAAATCGGAATAAATTCAATTTATTTTCCCGCTTTTTACAGGAAAAGTCGGTCCGTTTTTAAGGCCGTTTTCTGCTCAGTTTGGTATTAAATGACCTTTGAATTTCTATTATTTCTGCTTCTGTTTGCCGACCGTCAATCATTGGCCGGCGGCCGTCAATCATTGACGGGAACAAACAGAGAATTGGGGGAAAACTTGCAAAATACACCAAAAGCGGAGCAAAGGTTGCAAAACGGCCCAAAGTCACCCCAGGCTTGCAAAATGAAATGAAATGAAATGAAATGAAATGAAATAGAATAGAATAGAATAGAATAGAATAGAATAGAATGAAATGAAATAAAAATAAAAATAGAATAGAATAGAATAGAATAGAATAGAATGAAATGAAATAAAAATAAAAATAGAATAGAATAGAATAGAATAGAATGAAATGAAATAAAAATAAAAATAGAATAGAATAGAATAGAATAGAATAGAATGAAATGAAATAAAAATAAAAATAAAATAGAATAGAATAGAATAGAATAGAATGAAATGAAATAAAAATAAAAATAGAATAGAATAGAATAGAATAGAATGAAATTAAAAAAAAATAAAAATAGAATAGAATAGAATAGAATATAATGAAATTAAATAAAAATAAAAATAGAATAGAATAGAATAGAATAGAATAGAATGAAATGAAATAAAAATAAAAATAGAATAGAATAGAATAGAATAGAATAGAATGAAATGAAATAAAAATAAAAATAGAATAGAATAGAATAGAATGAAATGAAATAAAAATAAAAATAGAATAGAATAGAATAGAATAAAATAGAATAGAATAAAATAAAATAAAATAAAATAAAATAAATAAAATAAAATAAGTTTTGGGAAGGCTTTGAAATCCCCAGCTTTGAGATCCTCCATGATTATTAATATTATTAATATTATTATTATTAGCTGCCTGAGAGCCACGATTTAGTCCTTTTCAAAAAAGGCTGCCTGGGATTTTAATAGATATTATTATTATTATTATTATTATTAGATGAGCCACGATTTATTCATTTTAAAAAAAGACTGCCTGGGATTTTAATAGATATTATTATTATTATTATTATTATTATTAGATGAGCCACGATTTATTCATTTTTAAAAAAGACTGCCTGGGATTTTAAGAGATCTTATTATTATTATTATTATTATTATTATTATTAGATGAGCCACGATTTAGTCATTTAAAAAAGGCTGCCTGGGATTTTAATAGATATTATTATTATTATTATTATTAGATGAGCCACGATTTATTCATTTTTAAAAAAGACTGCCTGGGATTTTAATAGATATTATTATTATTATTATTATTATTATTATTAGATGAGCCACGATTTAGTCATTTTAAAAAAAGACTGTCTGGGATTTTAATAGATATTATTATTATTATTATTATTATTAGATGACCTGAGAGCCACGATTTAGTCATTTTTAAAAAAGACTGCCTAGGATTTTAATAGATATTATTATTATTATTATTATTAGCTGCCGGAGAGCCAGGATTTAGTCATTTTAAAAAAAGACTGCCTGGGATTTTAATTGATATTACTATTATTATTATTATTATTATTATTATTCGATGACCCGAGAGCCACGATTTAGTCATTTTATAAAAAGACTGCCTGGGATTTTAATAGATATTATTATTATTATTATGTATTATTATTATTATTAGATGACCCGAGAGCCACGATTTAGTCATTTTAAAAAAAGACTGCCTGGGATTTTAATAGATTTATTATTATTATTACTACGGTATTTGTTGGCTCTAGAGCACAATTTACTCATTTAAAATTTTCTATTATTATTATTATTATTATTATTATTATGGTATTTCTTGGCTCTAGAGCACAATTTACTCATTTAAAATTTTCTATTATTATTATTATTATTATTACGGTATTTCTTGGCTCTAGAGCACAATTTACTCATTTAAAATTTTCTATTATTATTATTATTATTATTATTATTATTATGGTATTTGTTGGCTCTAGAGCACAATTTACTCATTTAAAATTTTCTATTATTATTATTATTATTATTATTATTATTAATTATTATTATTTAATTATTATTGTTGTTGTTATTATTATTATTATTATT
This sequence comes from Podarcis lilfordi, assembly GCA_947686815.1. Lineage (NCBI taxonomy): Eukaryota > Metazoa > Chordata > Lepidosauria > Squamata > Lacertidae > Podarcis > Podarcis lilfordi. The sequence continues at coordinate 50,726,804 of OX395140.1, read as the reverse complement.
ATTATGATTATTATTAAGAAATGGTTGCAAAGCTCAAAAACCAGTTTTTTTGAATCAAGATGCCTGCAATGGCTTCCTGGCGCCACCAGAGGGCACTTCCGGTTTTGAAGGCACTTCCGGTTTCCGAACCGGAAGGAACCTTCCGCCACTTCCGCTTCCTCTTCTCGTTGGTAGGCCATTGTTGGAGCTTGGAGGATGGTAAGGAATCCGTTATTAAGAAAACTATTATTATTATTAACATGATTAAAGCCCTAGTATTATTGTGATTAAAACTCTTATAATTATTATGATTAAAACTAGTAGTATTATTAAAACTCTAGTATTATCATCATCAAAACTCTGTATTATTATCATTAAAAGTATTATAATTATTATTAAAACTAGTTTTATTATTATTATTATTATTATTATTATTATCCTCAAAACTCTGTATTATTATTATTAAAACTATTATTATTATTATAACTATTATAATTTTTATTATTTTTAAAAATATTTTTTATTATCAAAACTGGTATTATAATTATCAAAACTCATTATTATTATTATTATTAAAACTAGTTTTATTATTATCATCATCATCAAAACTCTATTATTGTTATTATTAAAACTACTACAATTTTTATTATTGTTAAAACTAGTATTATTATTATTATCCTCAAAACTCTGTATTATTATTATTAAAACTATTATTATTATTATTATTATTATTATTATTACTAATTAATAATTCTTATTATTTTTAAAACTATTTTTTATTATCAAAACTAGTATTATAGTTATTAAAACTCATTATTATTATTATTAAAACTAGTATTATTAATATTAAAACTCATTATTATTATTAAAACTAGTATGATTATTATTATTAAAACTCATTATTATTATTATTATTAAAACTAGTATTAAAACTATTATTAAAACTAGTATTATTAATATTAAAGCTCATTATTATTATTATTATTAAAACTAGTATTATTAAAACTCTATTATTAAAACTAGTATTATTAATATTAAAACGCATTATTATTATTATTAAAACTCATTATTATTATTAAAACTAGTATTATTATTAGTATTAAAACTCTATTATTAAAACTAGTATTATTAATATTAAAACTCATTATTATTATTATTAAAACTATTTTTTTATTATTGTTAAAACTCTATTATTATTATTATTATTATTATTATTATTAAAACTATTATTATTAAAACTTTATTATTATTATTATTATTATTATTCTCTCTTTTCTCCCCAACCTGCCAGTCTTCCCACAAGACCTTCCAGATCAAGCGATTTCTGGCCAAAAAAGAGAAGCAGAACCGGCCGATCCCGCAATGGATCCGCATGAAAACTGGAAATAAAATCAGGTCCGCCTGGCTATTAATGGGATTAATAGGAGAATGGGAAGATTAATTGGATGAATTAATGGAAGAGGAAGAGGGATTAATTATCCCCCCGAAATGGATTTTCGAATTTTGAATCCATTGTTGGTTTTAGGCTGTTTTTTTGGTTGCATTAATTCAGTGTTTTAAATCTGAAATGAAATAGAAATGAAATGATGATTTTGATGTTATTTTATTATTTAATTGTTATTATTATCATTACTTATTATATTTATTATTATTATTTTATTGTATTTTATTTTTGTTATTACTAATTTAATTCCTTATTTTATTTTATATTTTATATTTTATATTTTATATTTTTATTTATATTTTTATTTTTATTTTTATTATTACTTATTATATTTATTATTATTATTTTATTGTATTTTATTTTTATTATTACTAATTTAATTCCTTTTTTATTTTATTATTTTATTTTTATTTTTATTACTTATTATATTTATTATTATTATTTTATTGTATTTTATTTTTGTTATTACTAATTTAATTCCATTTTATTTTATTTTTTATTTTTATTTTTATTATTGCTTATTATATTTATTATTATTATTTTATTATATTTTATTTTTATTATTACTAATTTAATTCCTTTTTTATTTTATATTTATATTTATATTTTTATTACTTATTATATTTATTATTATTATTTTATTATATTTTATTTTTATTATTACTAATTTAATTTCTTTTTTATTTTATGTTTTATTTTTATTTTATTATTATTATTATTTTATATTTTATTTTTATTATTACTAATTTAATTCATTTTTTATTTTATTTTTTTATTTTTATTTTTATTTTTATTTTTATAATTATTATTATTATTATTATTATTATTATTTTCCTTCCAGGTACAACTCCAAAAGGAGACACTGGAGGAGGACCAAGCTGGGCCTGTAAAGAGAAGCAGCTCCAAGATTATCTTGTAGAAATATTTGTTAATTACCAAGATTAACGAGTTCAAAACCGAACTTTGGAATGCATCTTTGTTTATTAACAATTATTATTATGATGGTCTAAGTTTAGTCTATGTCTCTTATTATTATTATTATTCTGACCATTATCATCGTTCCAGGATAGACCCTGGCCCCGCCTTCCCTGTCAATCATTCATTGGACCCGCCTTCCCTGTCAATCATTCAGTGGGGGGGACTAGAGGACACTGGGCCCGCCTTCCCTGTCAATCATTCATTGGACCCGCCTTCCCTGTCAATCATTCAGTGGGTGGGACTAGCTGACCCTGGGCCCGCCTTCCCTGTCAATCATTCAGTGGGTGGGACTAGATGACCCTGGACCCGCCTTCCCTGTCAATCATTCTGAGATTCAATGGGTGGGACTAGAGGACCCTGGCTCCGCCTTCCCTGTCAATCATTCCGTGGGGGGGACTAGCTGACCCTGGACCCGCCTTCCCTGTCAATCATTCATTGGACCCGCCTTCCCTGTCAATCATTTAGTGGGTTGGACTAGATGACGCTGGACCCCCCTTCCCTGTCAATCATTCAGATGATCCTGGCTCCGCCTTACTGGTCAATCATTCATTGGACCCGCCTTCCCTGTCAATCATTCACCGGACCCTGGCTCCTCCTCCCCTGTCAATCATTCAGTGGGTGGGACTACACAACCCTGGCCCCGCCTTCCCTGTCAATCATTCATTGGACACACCTTCCCTGTCAATCATTCAGTGAGTGGGACTAGACAACCCTGGCCCCGCCTTTCCTGTCAATCATTCACCGGACCCTGGCTCCTCCTCCCCTGTCAATCATTCAGTGGGTGGGACTACACATCCCTGGCCCTGCCTTCCTTGTCAATCATTCTGGGATTCAGCTAGACCCGCCTTCCCTGTCAATCATTCACTGGACCCTGGTCCCGCCTTCCCTGTCAATCATTCAGTGGGTGGGACTAGCTGACCCTGGCCCCGCCTTCCCTGTCAATCATTCAATGGGTGGGACTAGAGGACCCTAGCTCCGCCTTCCCTGTCAATCATTCAGCGGACCCTGGCCCCGCCTTCCCTGTCAATCATTCAGTGGGTGGGACTAGCTGACCCTGGCCCTGCCTTCCCTGTCAATCATTCAGTGGGTGGGACCCTAGCTCCGCCTTCCCTGTCAATCATTCAGTGGGTGGGACTAGCTGACCCTGGTCCCGCCTTCCCTGTCAATCATTCAGCAGACCCTGGCCCCGCCTTCCCTGTCAATCATTCAGTGGGTGGGACTAGAGGACCCTGGCTCCGCCTTCCCTGTCAATCATTCAGTGGGTGGGACTAGCTGACCCTGGCTCCGCCTTCCCTGTCAATCATTCAGTGGGTGGGACTAGCTGACCCTGGGCCCGCCTTCCCTGTCAATCATTCAGCGGACCCTGGTCCCGCCTTCCCTGTCAATCATTCTGCGATTCAGTGGGCGGGACTAGAGGACCCTGGCTCCGCCTCCCGTGTCAATCATTCAGTGGGTGGGACTAGAGGACCCTGGCTCCGCCTTCCCTGTCAATCATTCAGTGGGTGGGACTAGAGGACCCTGGCTCCGCCTTCCCTGTCCAATCATTCTGTGGGTGGGACTAGAGGACCCTAGCTCCGCCTTCCCTGTCAATCATTCAGTGGGTGGGACTAGAGGACCCTGGCTCCGCCTTCCCTGTCAATCATTCAGCAGACCCTGGCCCCGCCTTCCCTGTAAATCATTCAGTGGGTGGGACTAGCTGACCCTGGCCCCGCCTCCCCTGTCAATCATTCAGTGGGTGGGACTAGCTCACCCTGGCCCCGCCTTCCCTGTCAATCATTCAGTGGGTGGGACTAGCTGACCCTGGCCCCGCCTTCCCTGTCAATCATTCAGTGGGTGGGACTAGCTGACCTTCCCTGTCAATCATTCAGTGGGTGGGACTATCTCACCCTGGCCCCGCCTCCCCTGTCAATCATTCAGTGGGTGGGACTAGAGGACCCTAGCTCCGCCTTCCCTGTCAATCATTCAGCGGACCCTGGCCCCGCCTTCCCTGTCAATCATTCAGTGGGTGGGACTAGCTGACCTTGTCCCCGCCTTCCCTGTCAATCATTCAGTGGGTGGGACTAGAGGACCCTGGCTCCACCTTCCCTGTCAATCATTCAGCGGACCCTGGTCCCGCCTTCCCTGTCAATCATTCCGTGGGTGGGACTAGCTGACCCTGGGCCCGCCTTCCCTGTCAATCATTCAGCGGACCTTGGCCCCGCCTTCCCTGTCAATCATTCAGTGGGTGGGACTAGCTGACCCTGGGCCCGCCTTCCCTGTCAATCATTCAGCGGACCCTGGTCCCGCCTTCCCTGTCAATCATTCTGCGATTCAGTGGGCGGGACTAGAGGACCCTGGCTCCGCCTCCCGTGTCAATCATTCAGTGGGTGGGACTAGAGGACCCTGGCTCCGCCTTCCCTGTCAATCATTCAGTGGGTGGGACTAGAGGACCCTGGCTCCGCCTTCCCTGTCAATCATTCAGTGGGTGGGACTAGAGGACCCTGGCTCCGCCTTCCCTGTCAATCATTCAGTGGGTGGGACTAGCTGACCCTGGCCCCGCCTTCCCTGTCAATCATTCAGTGGGTGGGACTAGCTGACCCTGGCCCCGCCTTCCCTGTCAATCATTCAGCAGACCCTGGCCCCGCCTTCCCTGTCAATCATTCAGTGGGTGGGACTAGCTGACCCTGGCCCCGCCTTCCCTGTCAATCATTCAGTGGGTGGGACTAGCTGACCCTGGTCCCGCCTTCCCTGTCAATCATTCAGTGGGTGGGACTAGAGGACCCTGGCCCCGCCTTCCCTGTCAATCATTCAGTGGGTGGGACTAGCGGACCCTAGCTCCGCCTTCCCTGTCAATCATTCAGCGGACCCTGGTCCCGCCTTCCCTGTCAATCATTCAGTGGGTTGGACCAGCTGACCCTGGCGCCGCCTTCCCGGTCATTCATTCAGTGGGTGGGACTAGCTGACCCTGGCCCCGCCTTCCCTGTCAATCATTCAGTGGACCCTGGTCCCGCCTTCCCTGTCAATCATTCAGTGGGTGGGACTAGCTGACCCTGGCCCCGCCTTCCCTGTCAATCATTCAGTGGGTGGGACTAGCTGACCCTGGCCCCGCCTTCCCTGTCAATCATTCCATCTTTAACCGGCCTAGAACTCCCAGAGGGAACCCTGTGATGTCACAAGCGCCTCTGTGACCTCACAGGGCAGCCCGTGGGCGGGGCTCCCTGGCCCCGCCCCCTTGGGGACGCCCCTCACTCTTCCGCCATGCGGTTCGCCAGGAGGAGGGACGTCCGGGAGCAGATTGACGGCCTTCAGGCCATCATCCACTTGCAAGGTTATTAATCTTATTATTATTAATATTAATAATATTAATATATTACTATTATTATTATTATTATTATTATTATTATTATCATGGGCATCGCAGGGAGAAATCTAGCTCCTCAGGGTCGAGAAAGCTTCTATATAAATTATTACAAATTATTATACATAGAGAAAGCTTATATATAAATTATTAAATTATTATACATTATTATACATAGAGAAAGCTTATATATAAATTATTAAATTATTATAAATTATTATACATAGAGAAAGCTTATATATAAATTATTAAATTATTATACATTATTATACGGTCATTTAATATAAGCTTATAGTAGAAATGGTATTATAATTATTATAATCATAATATTATAGTATATATGGAATAGCATATATATAGATTATTAATTCATTATAAATTATTATCCTGTCATTTAATTATAAGTATTGGAGAAAGGGGGGACGGCGATAATTATTATAATCATAATTTTATAGTATATATAGAAGAGAATAGATAGTTATAATTTATTAGAAATTATTATACGGTCATTTAATGATAGGAATTGGAGAAAGGGGGGACGACGATAATTATTATAATCATAATTTTATAATATAGTATATATAGAATAGAATATATAATTTATTATAAATTATTATACGGTCATTTAATGATAGGAATTGGAGAAAGGATGATAATTATTATAATCATAATTTTATAATATAGTATATATAGAATAGAATATATAGTTATAATTTATTAGAAATTATTATCCTGTCATTTAATGATAGGAATTGGAGAAAGGATGATAATTATTATATATCATAATTTATATAGATATAGTATATATTAGAATAGAATATATAGTTATAATATATTATTATAAATTATTATACTATCATTTAATGATAGGAATATAGAGAAAGGTAGGATGACGATATATAATTATTATAATTATTATATATATACAATATATCATATATTATAATAGATATAAATAGAATATATTAGAATAGAAGATATAAATATAATATATTAGAATAGAATATATAATTATAATATATTAGAATAGAAGATATAAATATAATATATTAGAATAGAATATATAATTATAATATATTAGATAGAAGATATAATTATAATATATTATCATAGAAGATAGAATATATTAGAATAGAATATATAATTATAATATATTATCATAGAAGATATAAATAGAATATATTAGAAAAGAATATGTAATTATAATATATTAGAATAGAATATATAATTATAATATATTAGAATAGAAGATATAATTCTATTCTATTAGCATATTACATATATCTAATAATTATACATAAATATATAAATATATCATATTGAATTATAAATTATAAATGGAATATATTAGAATAGAAGATATAAATATAATATATTAGAATAGAATATATAATTATAATATATTATCATAGAATATATAATTTTGTTCTATTCTATTCTAATAATTATAAATAATTATAAATATAAATTGAATAATCAATTACGAATTGGAGAACGAGGGGACTACTAGGACGATAATAATACCAATAATAATATATATGATTATAATAGAATAGAATATAAAATTATATTCTAATAGAATAGATAAATAGAATATATTAGAAAAGAATATGTAATTATAATATATTTGAATAGAATATATAATTATATATTAGAATAGAAGATATAATTCTATTCTATTCTATTCTAATAATTATACATAATTATAATTATCAATTGAATTATAAATTATAAATGGAATATATTAGAATAGAAGATATAAATATAATATATTAGAATAGAATATATAATTATAATATATTATCATAGAATATATACTTTTGTTCTATTCTATTCTCTTAATTATACATAATTTTTTTTTTCATTTGAGTTATTTTTTTTACATGGGAGAACGAGGGGACTACTAGGACGATAACAATACCAATAATAATATATATGATTATGATATATTAAAATAAAATATATAATTATAATATATTATAGTACAAAATAAGATTATAATATAGTATAATAGCATATATATATATATATATATAATATTAGAATAGAATATATAATTATAATATATTATAGTACAATATACGATTATAATATAGTATAATAGCATATATATAAATATATAAATAATATTAGAATAGAATATATAATTATAATATATTATAGTACAATATACGATTATAATATAGTATAATAGCATATATATATATAATATTAGAATAGAATATATAATTATTATACATTATCATAGAATATATTACAATAGAAAATATTTTTGTAATATATGATAATAGAAGATCTAATTAGAATATATCATAGAAGATATATTATAACAGAAGCTATAATTCTCTTCGAAAAATGATCATTCTAATTATAAATGGAATTCTAAATTACGAATTGGAGAAAGAGGAAACTACTATGATAATAATAATAATAGTAATAATAATAATAATAATAATAATAAAATAAATAATAATAATAATAATAAAAGAATAAGAATAAGAATAAGAATATAATAATAATAATAATAATGTAATAATAATAAAATAATAAGAATAAGAATATAATAATAGTAATGTAATAATAATAATAAAATAAAATAATAATAATAAAATAAAAATAATAATATAATAATTAATAATAATAATACCAATAATAATGATACCAATAATAATAAAAATAAAATAATAATAATAAAAAAATAATAATAATAATATAAGAAGGAGAAGAAGAAGAAGATAATAATAATAATCTAATAATAATAAAATAATAATAATAAAATAATAATGTAATAATAAAAATAAAATAATAATAATATAATTATTAATAATAATAATTATTAATAATAATACCAATAATAATGATACCAATAATGATAATAATAATAAAATAATAATAATAAAATAAAAATAATAAAATAATAATAATAAAATAAAAATAATTATAAAATAATAAGAATATAATAATAAGAATATAATAATAAGAATATAAGAATATAATAATAATAATAATAATAATAATAATAATAATAATAATAATCATAATAATAATACAATAATAATGATAACAATAATGATATAATAATAATAATAAATAATAAAATAAAAAGTAATAATAAAATAATAATGAAATAAAAGTAATAATAAAATAATAAGAATAAAATAATATAATAATAATAATAATAATAATATAATAATACAGTAATATTAATAAAATAATAATACAAATACTACTACTACTACTAATAATAATAATTTCAGAGCAGGGGAAGAAATTGTTCGCCCAATCGGCGGAGGAGACCGTCGCCAAGAACAGATATCTCCTTGGTTACCTCCGCGGAGATGTCCGTCAAGGGACCCACGAGCTGGACCTGTCCGTCAAGGTACGGGCAGGGCGAGGCGGGGCCTCCCAGAGCCCGCCTCTTCCTTTCGCCCTTCTAGGAATCGGTCTCTATGCTTCCTGGAGGACCTTCTATATTTCAGGGTCAGGCTGGATGACCGCCGGGTGTCCCGCCCCCTTGAAGGCTGGGCTGTCCGTCATTGGTGGGTTTGGGGGGATGATTGGCGGGTTGATTGACAGGAGGAGGGAGGGAGGGGGGAAGGAATCAAGGAAGGAAGGAAAGAAAGAAGGAAGGAAGGAAGGAAGGAAGGAATTAAGGAAAGAAGGAAGGAAGGAAGGAAGGAAGGAAGGAAATAGAATTAAGGAAGGAAGGAAGGAAGGAAGGAAGGAGAATTAAGGAAGGAAGGCAGGAATGAAGGAAGGAAGGAAAGAGAATTAAGGAAGGAAGGAAGGAAGGAAATAGAATTAAGGAAGGAAGGAAGGAAGGAAGGAAGGAGAATTAAGGAAGGAAGGCAGGAATGAAGGAAGGAAGGAAATAGAATTAAGGAAGGAAGGAAGGAAGGAAGGAGAATTAAGGAAGGAAGGAAGGAAGGAAGGAAGGAAATAGAATTAAGGAAGGAAGGAAGGAAGGAAGGAAGGAAAGAGAATTAAGGAAGGAAGGAAGGAAGGAAGGAGAATTAAGGAAGGAAGGCAGGAAGGAAGGAAGGAAGGAAATAGAATTAAGGAAGGAAGGAAGGAAGGAAGGGTGAAGGAAGGAAGGAATGAATGAAGGAAAGCAATAAAGAATGAAGGATGGAAAGAAGGAAGGAAGGAAGGAAAGAAAGAAAAAGAAAGGAAGGAAGGAAGGAAGGAAGGAAGGAAAGAGAATTAAGGAAGGAAGGAAGGAAGGAAATAGAATTAAGGAAGGAAGGAAGGAAGGAATAGAAATAAGGAAGGAAGGAAGGAAGGAAGGAAGGAAGGAAAGAATTAAGGAAGGAAGGAAGGAAGGAAGGAAGGAAGGAAGGAAGGAAAGAAAGAAGGAATAAAGGAAGGAAGGAAGGAAGGAAGGAAGGAAAGAAAGAAAAAGAAAGAAAGAACTAAGGATGAAAATAGGAAGGGAGGGAGGGAGGAAGGAGGGAGGGAGGAAGGAAGGAAGGAAGGAAGGAAGGAAGGAAGGAAGGAAGGAAGGAAGGAAGGAATGAATGAAGGAAAGCAATAAAGAATGAAGGATGGAAAGAAGGAAGGAAGGAAGGAAAGAAAGAAAAAGAAAGGAAGGAAGAACTAAGGATGAAAATAGGAAGGAAGGAAGGAAGGAAGGAAGGAGAATTAAGGAAGGAAGGAAGGAAGGAAATAGAATTAAGGAAGGAAGGAAGGAAGGAAGGGTGAAGGAAGGAGGGAATGAATGAAGGAAAGCAATAAAGAATGAAGGATGGAAAGAAGGAAGGAAGGAAGGAAAGAAAGAAGGAATAAAGGAAGGAAGGAAGGAATTAAGGAAGGAAGGAAGGAAGGAAGGAATTAAGGAAGGAAGGAAAGAAAGAAAAAGAAAGAAAGAACTAAGGATGAAAATAGGAAGGAAGGGAGGGAGGGAGGAAGGAGGGAGGGAGGAAGGAAGGAAGGAAAGAAGGAAGGAAAGAAAGAAGGAAGGAAGGAAGGAAGGAAGGAATTAAGGAAGGAAGGAAGAAAGGAAGGAAGGAAAGAAAGAAAGAAAGAAAGAAAGAAAGAAAAAGGAAAGGAAGGAAGAAAGGAGAAAGGGAGGAGGGAGGGAGGAAGGAAAGAAGGAAGGAAAGAAGGAAGGAAGGAAAGAAGGAAGGAAGACAGGAAAGAAAGAAGGAGAAAAGGAATTGAAGGAAGGAAGGAAAGAGAATTAAGGAAGGAAAGGAAGGAAGGAAGGAAGGAAGGGAAGGAAGGAGGGAGGAAGAAGGAAAGGGAGAAGGAAGGAAGAAGGAAGGAAGGAAGGAGGGAAGAAAGGAAGGAAGGAAGGAAGGAAGGAAGGAAAGAAAGAAAGAAAGAAAGAAAGGAAGGAAGAAGGGAGAAAGG